>QLPI01010280.1:0-11023 GCA_003314275.1 Chroogomphus rutilus
TTGTACCGCAGAAGTGGAAGTGATCTGTCACAACCGCAATGCCTGCGGCAGAAATCCTGTGGGCAGGCTCGTGCAAGGATTCTTACCCCCTGTATCTTGTACCGAACGTTAGCAGCCCTTCATTATGTTTGGGCAGCTGCAGAACCAAAACAGACGTCAAGACTCGCAGTCATCTGGTCTCTCTGATCACCACACGGCGAGCTGACTTTTTTTTTTTTTTGTTAAATTTGATATTTTATGTGTCTATTTACTCATTATCTGCTCCTTTTTATCCATCCCAGAACTTTGGCCTGAGGGTATAGAGAATCTTCCACGATCAAGACAAGAGAGGGGTTGTATTCGCATTGAAGGACTGAAGGACTGGCACATCTTCCCCGCCCCTAGCCCATTCTCTTCCTTTTTTTTTTTTTTTTNNNNTGTAAGTGAAAGTCACTAATCTCGTAACCACACAAATTCTTTGTCATGATGCTTGAAGCGTTCTGCACAGGCTTATATCGAATCCTCATGGACTACGTTGTGACGTTAAGACATCTATCGATTGAATGCGATGTACTTTCTCTCTCCTTGAATTTCTAAATTGATGGAGAAAGCAGTAGTCGCATTTAATGATTCTTTTGTCATATTACCCACAAAATAACGACATGCATAGAGATGAATGAAAGATTGATATATTCGCCTCGGGGAGCTTCTATATTATCCAATCTATAATCTATAACACCAGCCTAAGATGCCTGGGAGATGTTGGAAATATCAAGCCATTTGTGTACTCCTCACCAGGTGTACTTCCGCATGGGAGCATGCTCCTGCGCCTGTTGCGTAGGAGATGGAAATGACATATTAAAAAGATGAGTGATTGGGAAACACATTTGAATCTCCTTTTAATGAGCTCATCATCCTTAAAATTGGTACTAATGCTTCAAGTGTCATTTGGTTGGACAAGAATATGACGTGTAATGACCGATTGGCATTTAGAATTGTCATACACTGAATTTGTGCCCTTTTCAATCAAGTGATTATACAGCTACAAGACTCACCACATCGCAGATGTTGATCCCGGATCAATATTGTCATCAGGTATTTTTGCACCCAAAAATCATTCCAAATATAAGGTGGGTCGACAGATTGGAGGAGGGAACCATATTACTCTTCAAGAATCATCATTAGGAAAGAAACAAATGAAAAGACGATGAGGATGGTTGTTCATTAAAAAAATTCTTAGCAATCTAACTACACAATACTCGAACAGCTTCTCTAGGTCAAGGTGGTTATATCACCACACACTCAAATATAAATGATTTCTAGGGTGAAAAAATCTACTACAATATCTTGAAGAAATAATGATCGGAAATAATCAAGCATCAATCTACTTATAATGAAGCACTTGTTACCAGGCTAAGATTGTATTGTATATCATCACCAATCCAAGCACCACATGTACAACGTACTTGAGGGCTCGATGATACCTCAGTAACCCGTCAAGGGTGATATATCGTACGCGGATAACGTGCGAGACGCGTGTATTGGTCCATATATCACGCGCGGACGATCCTCGCTACACGATGGTCACTGACACGGATACGCGTTCGACTCGAAGTAGTGCATGCTAAAGATGAGGTGCTCCCCGTGCATTTCAACACAATAAGTATTTGGCACTCCAGACATGCATAATAGGACCCATGCCTTTGCTCACATATACTTGAAGAGGAATTTCTGAATTTTGTGTTCTGTGTTTCCAGACACAATCCCCTGAATTTTTTTCCTGGATCACCTCACACAATAGACATAATTTTATGTGGAAGACTGAGGGGATCCTGTAAATGGTTACTTTTGCACAAAGGATTCTATCCCAAGAAACCACAGGTTTTCTTAGAATTTTTCTTGAAGAATTTATGTCATTTTGCAAAAGTGACCACTTTACACAATTTTATCATGTTTTTTTTTTCTGATCTTAAAAATAAAAAAACTTTCTATGAAAAGTGGCCACAATGCGTGTTTTTTCCCCGGTTAGATATTCGTATTTCGCCTGCCACACTAGAGACATAATAGAATTTTGTGGGTCATAAAAATGTCAGAAAACCCAGAATCTTCCACGATCAAGGCGAAGAAGGGGTTGTATTCACATTTAAGGATTGGCACATCCTCCCGGCCCCTAGCCCTGTCCTTTCCTTTTTTTTTTCGTTTCTATCAGGCATTCGCAAGCTGTAAGTGAAAGTCAATCATCTCATAACCATCCAAATGCTTTGTCATGATTTTTGAAGCGTTCTGCACAGGCTTTTAGGGAGTGTTGTAGATGGCGGCTCAGGATCTCGGGTTCTTCCTATTGTTCTTAATTAGGATGTCTCGTCTCTGTTGTTTTCCCATTCTTGATTCCCGAGTGTTGCGATTCCTTATGGTCTTTTCCCCATATAAGTATACGCAGACCTATGTACTATCCCTCAGTTGATTTCCCTTTCAACTGAGGTATCTGACCTTTATTCCAGTTGTTATACTAATGCTAATTATCTCATTAGTTATACTTGTTATCAGTAGCATCTCTTTCCATATCCCTTTCAACTGAGTTGCACTTAGTTGAAAGGGGTATCAACTCATGGACTATGTTGTGACGTTAAGACATTTACCGATTTAATGCGACGTACTGTCTCTGTCCTTTAATTTATTTCTAAATTGGTGGACAAGGTGGTAGTCGCATATAATGATTCTTTTGTCATATTACGCACAAAATAACGACTTGCATAGAGATGAATTGAGGATTAATATATTCCCCCTTGGGGAACTTGTATATTATCCAACCTATAATCCATAACATTACATTAAGATGCCTGGGAGATGTTGGATCAAGCCATTTGTGTACTCCTCACCAGGTGTACTCCCGCATGGGAGCATGTTCCTGCACCTGTAGCGTAGGAGATGGAAATGACATACTAAAAAGATGAGTGATTGGGCAACACATTTGAATATCCTTTAATGAGCTCGTCATCCTTAATATTGGTACAAATGCTTCAAGTGTCATTTGGTTGGACAAGAATATGACGTGTAATGGCCGATTGGCATTTAGAATTGTCATACACTGAATTGTGCCCTGTTCAATCAAGTGATTATACAGCTACAAGACTTACCGTATCGCAGATGTTGATTCCGGATCAATATTATCATCAGGTATTTTTGCACCAAAAATTCATTCCAAATATAGGGTGGGTGGACAGATGGGAGGAGGGAACCATATGACTCTTCAGGAATTATCATTGGGAAACAAACAAATGAAGAGACAATAAGGATGTCTGTTTATTACAAAAAAATAATTCTTAGCAATCCCAATATTCCAGCATCAATATACTCATGATTAAGAACTTGGTACCAGGCTCAGATTGTAATGTATATCATAATAAATACAAGCACCACTTGTACAACGTACTTCAGAGCTCGATGATATTTCAGTAACCCGTCGAGGGTGATATATCGTGTGCGGATTCTAGAAATCTAAATAATTATCTCAGTCGTTGGTAATGCGACTCGTAATTCATTAATACCTAAATAATTATCTACAGACGCATCAGTACAGCGTATCTAGGTTACAAAAACTAAATGTCTCACCTCAGTCATTGGGAATGCGACTGAGGGGAGACAAACTGTCTACTGCTCTTTATACTACGAGATTGTGGAATATTACAATAGGAAATGCACAGTGATTGAGACAATGATAAACAGAAGAATGAGAAAAATAAAACAATGAAGAAAAAACAAATGTATCTTATGTGGAGGACGCGTCATCGGTAATGCCAGAAATGTCTGATTCCAACACGGATAACGTGCGCGACGCGTGTATTAGTCCACATGTCATGCGCGGACGATCCACGCCCCACGATGGACACTGACACGGATACGCGGGTGACTTGAAGCAGTGAATGATAAAGATGTGGTGCTCCCCATGCAATACAACACAATAAGTATTTCGCACTCCAGGCATGCACCATGGGACCCATGCCATTGCTCAAATGTACTCGAAGAAGAATTTTTTAATTTCGTGTTTTGTATCCCCAGACACAAATGGCCTGATTTTTTCCTGGATCACCACACACAACAGACAAAATTTTATTTGGAAGACTGAGGAGATCCTCTGAAATGGTTCACTTTTGGATATAGGATTCTATCCCAAGAAACCGCAGGTTTTCTTACAATTTTCCTCGGAGAATTTATGTCATGTTGCACAAGCCCCCACTTTACAATATATCGTGTATTTTTTTCTGATCTCAAAAAATTTTCTGTAACAAGTGTCCAAAATGCGTGTTTTTTTCTCCCTGGTTAGATATTCTCATTATGCCTGCGACACTAGAGACATGATAGAGTTTTGTGGGTTATAAAAAAGTCAAAAAACCTTGTACACTTGTCAGTTTTGGAATAGAGACCTAGGAACACGGAGGGTGGATTACTATTCACTGGGATTTTTCTCTGAAATTGTAATTCCTTTGTCAACATTTGTATATAGTTTCTCATCATAGAGTTTTCTATGCAAAAGTGGCCGCTGTATACGATTTTCTTGGCCAGTTCAAGTTCTCTATTTTCCACATTACATAATTCGGTTTCGTTGTCTTCGATATCGTTGCATCACATGTCAGGATGTGCGCTGATTGCAAGGAATCAATTGTCTTGACACCGGTCTCTTATTATGCTAGCCGCACGCCAAAGGCACCCTTTCTGGCAAGCGAATATAATAGCTCGCCTGAATTCCTGCATGCCACAAGATATCCTTTGTGATGGACGGTGTATTCTACGAGTGGCAATTAGAATGACTACCTGACAGCGGACAAAGGCGTAAATACAGGTTATTCTTGGCTCAATCAGTGCCCAGGTCAATCGGATAATGACTTGTCGCCTGTAATTGGCATGCCTGTCAAAAGGTAGCGTCAGTATAACTCCCTATGGGACTGGCATTCCATGTGATTTCATGTACCATCTAACGGCCACCGCCTCTATTTAAATGCGGTCTTTCGGGGAATCCGTCTTTAACATCTTCTGACCACCACCGTGACAGTCCCGAATTTATCTGATGATCAAGCATCCGTACCCTGCTTTTCGAATATATTACTGAGCTTCATCTAGCTCCACGGGCACCCCCTGCCACAATTTCCCCGGATGAAACCTACGAGCGTGCCTCGAACAACATTTGCTTGTTTCTTTACGCGCTGTTGGACAGTGGCGTTACGGTCGCAGTGGCGCCTTGGCCGTTGAAGGTGATGGCAAGCTTGTCTCCGCAGGGGCTGAGTATATATGACGTAAGTACCGAGTTGCGGTTTGGACATCTTGCTACTAGTCAGTGAGATTTGAAAGTGAACCCGCTGAACCTCACTTTCAAATCACACTGAATAGTAGCAAGATGTCCAAACCGCAACCCGGCACCTACGTCATATATAACAAGGTACTCAGCCCCTCCGGAGACAAGCTTGCCATCACCTTCAACGGCCAAGGCGCCACTGCGACCATGACGCCACTCTCCAACAGCGAGCCTCAAAAGGTACGTGCACCAGCAACGTCAGCAGAAACAACAACGATATTGACCGAACCCATTACCTTTCTCTCAGTGGATCATCGCCGACTATATAGATGGAAAGACTCAATCCATTACTCCCACCGCCAATTCGAGACTGCAGGCTGCTTGGGGAGCTAACGTCGTCACCGTTTTCCCCGCGGGCGGCTTTGTCTGGACCATCAGGAAAAGCGACGCTGGATACACGTAAGCTTCGAGAACCGCGTGAGGGAGTAGATTTTAAGTTCATCACTCACAATTATGATATCCCAGGATCAAAGACGGCGGTGTGACTGTTAGTTGGGGCGTTGCTGTGGCCAGCAATGGTGCAAAAGTATGTCAGTTTTTACCTTATCGTAAACGATTGCTGATGTGTCCCTGGTAATCACCTGCAGGTCACCATCGGCAATGAAACGTGCAAGGAGGAACAGATTTGGATTTTTGAATGCATCTAAACCGTGACTCTGACCATTGAAATCGCTTGCATGTTTGCCAAGTTTGTGTTCGAACAATAGCTGATTTGTGACTCGTGAATGAGAGTATGCTCCTATGCCACTCTTATTTCTCCAACTTGTTACTTCAGAGGATGACATTGCTATTCTCCTCGCCACCCCTTTGAAAGTAGCCGTGAGTTATCTTGTCTCGGCAAATGGCAGTACCGAAACTGCTCAATTAGTGCAGGTGCAATACCTTGTATACTCCTTCGTGACTTGGCATTCAATATTCAAAACTTGTACCAACAAACAATTGACAATCTATTCTTGATTAAGAACTTGTTACCAGGCTAAGATTGTATAGCCAATACAAGCACCACTTGTACAATGTACTTGAGGGCTCGATGATACATCAGTAACCCGTAACCCGTCGAGGGTGATATATCGTGTGCGGATAACGTGCGCGACGCGTGTATTAGTCCATACGTCATGCGCGGACCATCCACGCCCCACGATGGACACTGACACGGCTACGCGGGTGACTCGAAGTAGTGAATGCTAAAGATGTGGTGCTCCCCATGCAATACAACACAATAAGTATTTCGCACTCCAGGCATACACAATGGGACCCATGCCATTGCTCACATGTACTCGAAGAGGAATTTTTAATTTTCGTGTTTTGTATTCCCAGATACAAATGGTCTGATTTTTTTCCTGGATCACCATAACAGACAAAATTTTATTTGGAAGACTGAGGGGATCCTGTGAAATGGTTCACTTTTGGATATAGGATTCTATCCCAAGAAACCGCAGGTTTTATTACAATTTTCCTTGGGAATTTATGTCATTTTGCAAAAGTAACCACTCTATAAAAATTTATCATCTATTTTTTTCTGATCTTAAAAAAACTTTCTATGCAAAGTCACCACAATGCGTGGTTTTTTTTTCATCGCTAGATATTCTGATTATGCCTGATACACTAGAGACATAATAGCATTTTGTAGGTCATAAAAATGTCAGAAAACCTTGCACAGTGGTCAGCTTTGGAATAGCGACCTAGGAACACGGAGGGTGGATTACCATTCACTGGGATTTTTCTCTGAAATTTTAAGTCCTTTGTTAACATTTGTATAAATTTCTTATCATAGATTGTTCTATGCAGAAGTGGCCACTGTATACGATTTTCTTGGTCAGTTCAAGTTCCTCATTACATAATTCGGTTTCGTTGTCTTCGATATCGTTGCATCACATGTCAGGATGTGCACTGATTGCGAGGAATCAATTGTCTTGACAGCGGTCTCTTATTATGCTAGCAGCACGCCGAAGGCCCCTTTTCTGGCAAGCAAGTATCAGCTCGCCTGAATTCCTGCATGCCACTACGTCTCATGAAGATGTCCTTTGAGATGGATGGTGTATTCTACGACACTGAGTGGCAATTAGAATCACTACTTGACAGTGGACAAAGGCGTAAATACAGGTTATTCTTGGCTCAATCAGTGCCCAGGTCAATCGGATAATGACTTGTCGCCTGTAAGTGGCATACCTGTCCAAAGTTAGCGTCAGTATATCTACCTATGAACTGACATTCCATACGATTTCATGTACCATTTCACGGCTACCGCCTCTATTTAAATGCGGTCTTTCGGGGAATCCGTCTTTAACATCTTCTGACCACCACCGTGACAGTCCCGAATTTATCTGATGATGAATCATCCGTACCCTGCTTTTCGAATATATTACTGAGCTTCATCTAGCTCCACGGGCACAATTTCCCTGGATGAAACCCACGAGCGTGCCTCGAACAACATTTGCCTTGTTTCTTTACGCGCCGTTGGACAGTGACGTTACGGTCGCAGTGGCGCATTGGCCGTTGAAGGTGATGGCAAGCTTGTCTCCGGAGGGGCTGAGTACCCTGTTATATATGACGTAGGTGCCGGGTTGCGGTTTGGACATCTTGCTACTAGTCAGTGTGATTTGAAAGTGAACTCGCTGAACCTCACTTTCAAATCACACTGAATAGTAGCAAGATGTCCAAGCTGCAACCCGGTACCTACATCAGGAAAAGTGACACTGGATACACGTAAGCTTCGAGAACCGCGTGAGGGAGTAGATTTTTAGTTCATCACTCACAGTTATGATATCCCAGGATCAAAGACGGCGGTGTGACTGTTAATTGGGGCGTTGCTGTGGCCAGCAATGGTGCGAACGTATGTCATTTTTTACCTTATCGTACACGATTGCTGATGCGTCCCGGGTAATCACCTGCAGGTCACCATCGGCAATGAAGCATGCAAGGAGGAACATAGTTGGATTTTTGAATGCATCTAAACCGTGACACTAGCCATTGAAATCGTTCGCATGTTTGCAAGTTTGTGTACGAATGATAGCTGGTTGTGACTCGTGAATGCGAGCATGCTCCTATGCCATTCTTGTTTCTCCATCTTGTTACTTCAGAGGACGAGATTGCTACTCTCCTCGCCAGCCTTGAAGTAGCCGCGCGTTATCTTGTTTCTGCAAATGGCAGTACCGAAACTGCTCAATTAGTGCAGGTGCAATACCTCATATACTCCTTCGTGACTGGAAAACTTGTACCAACAAACAACTGAAAATCATTTGCTAGACTCCTTCAATGTATCACTATGCTTAGCTAGTACAATTTGGACTAAGATCCATCTCCATCCAGATTTATTGGACCAACTTCTTTCTTCTTTCATTCGTATTCTCAGCTTCATAACGCTGGGTTGCGGTTGCTCCTGGAACACTGTCAGCACATGCAATTATAGTTCAAGACAGAACAGTTGAAGATCGCCGAACGGGAGCAACAAGAATAAACGCATATGATATTTACCAGACTTAGAGCTTGGCACCACCAGCTGCATCGACGTAGCGCTTCTGAGCCTCTTCGAAGTCGATCACGTGCCAGATCGCCTTGAGATACTAGAAAAGAAGTAACCATTAACCAAGAATTCAATATAAAAATGATGGACGCACATCTGGCTTGACATTTTTGTATTGCAGATAGAAGGCATGCTCCCAAATATCAACACCGATTATAGGAGCATGAGCTGCATGGTACTTCAGATTACAAATGACTGAGATAGATGTGCTTTCAACGCACACAAGAGGGGATCCTGGTTAGGGGTAGTAACGATCTCAAGTTTTTTGGTCTTGGAGTTATATCCCTGTAATACCAAAGTACAACGCTCATCAACAAGGGTGCAATACGAGCCTCATTCTCGACAAGCACTACTCACCAACCAGCCCCACCCACTACCCTGAATGGCTGCAGTCTGCGTGTTGAACTCGGTTACCATGTTCGACAGACCATTAAAGTCACGATCAATCGCATCTTTCAGGGGACCAGGGTTAAGAGTACCGCCGTGCCCCTTACTCTGGTCACTGGCGGGCGCAAGGTTCTTCCAGAACAGAGAGTGGTTGATATGTCCTGGACAATAAGCGCTCACATTAGCAACGCTCATAAGGTAGGCTGGAGGATTGGAACTCACCGCCGCCGTTAAACTTGAGCGCAGCCTGGAGTGCGATGCGTTCTTTGGGGCTAGAGGAGGTGGCGTAGGCCTTTTCTGCGGCATTGAGCCCATTCACGTATGTCTGATGATGCTTGGTGTGGTGGAGCGTCATAATCTCCTCGGAGATGTACGGCTCCAGGGCGTTGTACGCGTAAGGGAGGGGAGGAAGAGTATGCTACACATCAGGTATTCGATGAGTTTAGATCCATGCATGGGGTAAGACAACTGGCGTTACCTGCGACATGATGGTTGAGAAGAAGAAATGTGTGAGAAATGTCGTCACAAACTATTGCTGACTGAAAGTAAACAATTCGAACTCCGAAGCCACGCTGACCAAATTATGCAATTCCGCGTCATTCGTTGACCAAATTGCAAAGGCAAACAGGTTTAATAATCTCAATATATAACTCACATTGTTCTCAATACATCGCACTCATTACCAAATTTTCCAATTTTCGAGACTACAACTCTTCAAGTTACAAGTAATTGTCTTTCAATGCGATGCTAGGTAATTCCACCACATCTAATATCATTCTTCAACATGAGCACAACACAACTGAGCATCCTATTTCCAAAGAGGTGATTTTTTACAATGCTTGAACGACATTGGTCATCAAGTCTCAACACAACCGCCTACATGTCCCAGTTTACCAACACTTATACCATACGTCCTACCACCATACATACTTTCGTCCCATTGCACAGAAATACAACACAGTGGGCAGATTCAAGCGGTCACAACTCACTTCGCTTCTTTACACTGTTGGGTAGCTCCGCACGCCAGACCTTGGTCTGATGTGGCCCAATATGTACTTCAGGAATCTTTCCTTGCACGGTGCCTTGTGGCTGTCCCCATCTCCCCGATGAGTCTTTCTGCCATAAATCAAAAATGCTCCACGGCTGAGCTGCGGCCACGGGACCCTTTGAACGAATACGCCGGTGAGCATGACGGAATATCCACAAAGACTGGGACAGAACGGCAAGACACACCTGGTCCATAAACGCATCACTCATCAAGATATCCACCGTCTGTGGATTCGGACTGGTGTTCAGAAGTGCAATGACAAACACGCTTGATGGAGAATACGTATAAACAAGCTATACCCACACAGGCATACATGGTAAGAAGCGAAGCGTACTTGTTCGTCATGCTGCCCTGGTACAGCGATAAATCGCCCCCGCCCGCCACTGGTCGTTTCCAGATCCGATTGGCAGGTGCTCCAGCAGAGTCCTGGTTCACTGCGATGATAGCATCGTTGGTGATTATAGAGAGGGTTTCGTTTGACTAGTAAGTTGATTGAGATGACATATAAGCTGATAGGTAACATATGGTGCGCAATACCATGTTTGTGATGTCATTCCCCAAGACCAACGGGCTTTTCAATATGGCCCACATTGAAAAATGAGTGACTGGAAATATGAATGGTGAGTGGGGGATACAATCAAGATGCAATTTTTCGTTGTTTTCGTGTAAGTGGCACACACCATATTCATCAAATGTCATTCCCCCATTTCCTACCTCTAGCATGTCAAGGTCGTTC
>QLPI01010281.1:208-17712 GCA_003314275.1 Chroogomphus rutilus
AGTGTCACATCCACCATTTTGCACAAGGATCTGGCAACATCAACTGAAATTTGATTCTGAGACCACAGATCAATGGCATAGAACTATATGTACATAGTCATGGTTTTACTTTTTGAAAAAAATTGCAATTGCAAATGTAGTATATCCAAACTTTCAAACATCTTCCCAAAATTCATAATCACATTTTTAAGCAGTCTGACACAGTCAAATTTTTTTTGGTCACAAATTTTTGTGCTGACATAATCACCTATATAAGGAAACATTCCATAAATAGACAGTCATTCCCTCAGGTAATAGTGACAGTCTGAGGTGTCTGTTGCTGTCAAAAATCTGATAGAAAATGCCTAAACTCAAGAGAAGCTGGACAAGTGACTAGCCTTAGGACCCATGCTATCAAGGTTTAATCTTTTGATCTGTTCAGGATGAATTATTGACAAGGATTCCCCTACAGAAGCAGAAAATTGTGCAACCTGATTCAAATAAGAAGGGATCCAAAAGCCTATTATTCAGTGGAGATTTCTCACAAAGCCAAGGTTCATCAGCATTCACTTTGTCTTAACTGTCAGTGGACAATGATATCCCAGTATATGACCTCAATGGCCTTGAGAAGTGGCTTGCAAAAGGAAAAAAATATTATTGGCAAAATTATTTAGATCACAAAGCAGTGACAAAACTAAGCAACAGGGACCATACAAGAAAAAAGGCACAGTCCAATCCATATGGACATAACAGCATAATAAAAAGAAGCAACGGGACTGGACAGCAAAAATACGAGATGGAGGTTTTGGTGATATACATGTCCTTCTTGGTAGCATGTCATCAAAGCAGCTACCTGCTCTCAAGGAAGTTGAAATAGATTCAGATTCAGATCAAGGGAGTATAATATTAGATACCACAGATGGGGAAGAAGATGACATACCCATTGTTACCCAAGTTAATGGGCCTGACCGAGAGGAGGATAACCTGGGTGATATTCATACTTCCAAAAGGGTTTCTGAAGGTTTCTGAAGGGTTCTGAAGGGTTCCATAAAGGGGGTTGAGGTTCCAATAGTCTAGTCAACTGGGGGTTTTATACATGTAACTACTCCTTGTATTATCTGCTGTCCAGTCAAGGACAAGGGGAAGAAGGAATACAAGGGGCTAATGGAGAAGTGAAAACAAGGGGTGAGGTATACAATGATTTTATAGAATGCTTATCTCGAGGGCAGAACCTTGGCTGCAGAATCATGGGGGTTCAGGATTGTGAGACTTCAGGTTGTTGGGACGGAATCATGGAAGGGCGGTTGAGGGAATTGTTTGCAGCTGGAAAACCCCTAGGAATGGCAATAATTGTTGGTTAGGTTGGTCTGAGGCACAGTTCATAACAATTATCTTATTCTTGGCCACATTTCTATTATCTTATTGTCATTGTTCTATTCTTGTTTACATTCCTTTATTCTATTCTTGATCATTGTGGACAATACCTCCACATGCTCTCCATACCTTATTGTTCTCCATTCCTTATGCCACCCTGTTCCACATCTCGTTCTTAAACTATATAAGTAGTGCATGTATGTAGATAGTTCTTCATTCTGGATATCAACTTGGCATAAGCCTCCTTGCCTTCTCTCCTCCCATCTGAAGTGCCTGATATGTGGATTTAACAATAATAGAAAGTGACCAAATATAAAACAATAGGGTCATGGCCAAGGATAAAACAATGATAAAATGTCCCAAGGTAAAGCAGGCTGAGAAATAAGAAGGGGACGGGGTGGGATTAATGGATAATGAAGGGGGAAGGAGTAGATGAGGGATAGGGATGGGGAATGTGGATGGTGAATATGCTGAGCTGAGACTGATATACCAAGTGACTTGCATGCAGCTTGGTCACTTGCACGTGGAGATAGACTGATTGCTCGGTCAGCACTGCTGACTGGATACTCAGTACATGTACTTGACACTTAATGTTATAATATTTTGGCTGGCCATTTAAGAGTGAATTACCCCCAAGTAATTAACTCTTAAATCATCAAGCACTTCAAGCCCAAGGAAAACCTTCAAAAACACTTATATTTTTACCTATCTCTACTTGGACTTACAAGGAACCACAGCCAGGCACCAAACATTCAAGTTCTCAAGTCTATGATGTACAACAAATTCATGGGTTTATGTAATGAATATTACATAAAGGTCAGCCCAGAAGCATGGCTTACATATTATTAATATTTTGTGACTTGACCAGTCACAAGACTACCAGCCGTGGGAATATTGCTTATTTCTTTATCACTAGTGACTACAGGGTGACACTGTGATTTCCACAGGCTTCCAGGACTTTCCATTCCTTTCCACACCCTTCTACTAATTTTAGGAAAGTCTTGCCTTATCAAGGAGTTACATAATCAGCTTAGAATTAGTATATATAGAGGCTAGTTCTGTAGTATAAAAGTAATCTTAATCTTACACTCATCTATAATCCACTAGATTATCTGTACAGCCAAGCATTTATATAAATTGGTCTGAAGACCAGTTGCCACCCTTTCTATCAATAGGTCTGAAGACCCATTGGCAAATGGAGGTTTATTCCAAAGAGTAAATCTCACCCTTCTACCAAAGTGGAAGGTTCTCAGCTAAAACAGAAAAGTGGAAATAATCCTAGGCAAGGGTAGAACTAATAGTTTATGCTCATAAACTATTATTCCTACATGTAATTGACAAGGTACCTGCCAAGACCCCATCTAAACAATTCTTTTTGGACAATAACCCAGACTGGCATTAACTTGCTATTATCTTGTCAGAGAACTTGATTAGGCTTTATTCACACCAAAGTTTTGTCACACTTCTTGGGTTAAATTATCAATGGTTCTAAAACAATGCTGGCATGATTTTGGCCCAGTCCAATGAGCTGAATGGACATGGCTGGCTTTAACATACTCGTGTATTATGCCCTTCTTCCATAAGGCCACTGTCAAGTTGTCAGGCCTCGGTAATGCCGAAGGTATAGTCAGGAACTGGCCAAGTCCTACAGGCCAGTCATGGTGGCTTGGCTTCAATGTGCTCATGCATTGTGCCCTGCCTTCTGTGCATGCCACTGATTTGGGAAGGAAGAGATGCTCAGGAGGATGCCAAGAGTGTCAGCCCAAGTGGAGGACTTCTGAACAGAGGGAGGAGAGCAGGAAGGCATAAACCTAGTTAATACTCAGACTGAGGAACTATGTATATGCATTCGCTACTTATATAGGCTAAGAGGCAGAATGTGGAATAAGGGTGGCATAAGACATGGAGAAAAGAATAAGGTATGATGACCATGTGGAGGTATTGTCCACAGCAATCTAGAATAGAACAATACAATGTAAACGAGAATAAGACAATGAGATATGACCGATAATAAACGAGTAGGAGTTTGAGGGAAAATAGAACAATAGAGGGTGGCCAAATATAAAACAATAGGGCTGCAACCGAGTGATAAATGAATAGTGATGTCCCAAGGGTAAATGGACAGAGGGAAGGATGGAGAATAGAAGAATAATAAAGAATAAGAGGGTGGTGTAGGGAAAGTGAACAAATAATGAACCAAATGTACCAAGCTGAGACCTCACACTGGTGAGGGATGATATGGGTAAGGGTTGGTTGGTCAGTATTGCCGCATGATGTTAAATCCGTGTGTCAGGCACTTAGCTAGATGCTTCCGAAAGGGTTTCCAGAGGTTCCGAATGGTTTCTGAGAGGGGGTTCATACTCCGAGGATGGAGGGACTAGAGGTCATGGGTTCATGGATGGAATCGGAAAGGGGCAGAAAGATGGGAAGCACCAGGGGGGTCTAAGACTATTCACGGTATTAGGTAGCTCAATTGGTTTGGGGTTGTAGGGACTTGGCTTCAACTTATGTGTTGCACCCTCCTCGATCGTCTGTCCCTAATTTTGGAAAGTTGGAAAGTTTACCGGAACTGAATCGGAAACTATGATGCAGAATTAAGTTGATATTCATACTGGTGAATAGTCCAGTCGACTGATGTCTTATATACATGTATTTAGTCCTTGTACTAACTTTTCTGAGTAAAGACAAGGAGGGGGAAAGAGTACAAGGGGCAATACAGAATGAAGAACAAGGGAGTGAGGTACGTGATGATCCTGCATGTCATTTATCAAAGGAGTGGAACCTTGGCTTCGGAATCTTTGGAGGTTCAGAAATGTGGAACCTTGGGTTGATACAATGGAATTCGGAAAGCGGTTGTTCAGGCTTTGATTGGTTGGAAAGGTCCCAGAAATGGTGCGGGTGGTTGTGGGGATTAATGTGGGTTTATTGGTGGCATGGGCCATAACACATGAACTGGAGCACGGTATCATAGACTTGACACAAGTACACATATCAAGCATCAGTTCACTCAGTAGTGCCAACCAAATGATCAGTCTAATTCCATGTGCAGGTGACCAACTCATATATAAGTCACTTAGTATGTCGGTCTCGGCTTGGCACATTCATCATTCACACCCCTACTCCATTCCTCATCCACTCTTTCTTCATTCATTATCCATTATTCCCAACCTGTTTATTCCTTATTCCTCAGCCTATTTCACCTTGGGACATTTTCTATTGTTTTATTCTCGGCCATGGTCCTATTGTTTTATATTCAACCACATTCTATTGTCTTATTCTTGGTCATACTCTTATTATCTTATACCCAGCCATCTCTCATTGTTCTATTCTTAAGCATTGTGGACAATACTTCCACATGCTCTTCATACCTTATTCTTTTCTCCATGTCTTATGCCACTCTGATTCTACATCTCACTTCTTAACCTATATAAGTAGTGTATGTATGTAGATAGTTCCTCATTCTGAATATCAACTTGGCTTATGCCTTCTTGTCTTCCCTCCTCCCATCTGAAGTCCTTTACTTGGGCCAACACTCTCAGCACTCTCCTGGGTTCTCCTTCTGTCTGAAATCAGTGGCATGCATGGAAAGTAGAGTGCAATGCATGAGTATGTTGAAGCCTGTCAAGCTTCGGTAATGCCTTGGGATTGGATAGGGAGTGGCCAAGTCCTGCAGGTTGGTAGTAGTGGCTTTGGCTTCAACGTACTCATGTGTTGTGCCCTACTCTCCATGCATGCCACCAATTTGGGACAGAAGATGAACCTGGGAGGATGCCAATAAAGTCAGCCTGAGAAGAGGACTTTAACAGAAGGAGGAAAGTAAAGGGGCCTAAGCCTAGTCGATACCCAGAATGAGGAAGTATGTACATCGATGCACTACTTATATAGTTTAAGAGGTGGGATGTGGAATAAGGAATGAAGAACAATAAGATATGCAGAGTATGTGGGAGTATTGTCCACAATGATCAAGAATAGAACAGAGGAATGTAAACGAGGATAGAACAATGAAGATAGGATAATAGAAATGTGGCCAAGAATAAGACAATAGGGAGTGACTGACTATAAAACAACAGGATTATGGCTGAGGATAAAACAAGGATTACATGTCCCAAGGTAAGGTGGGCTGAGGAGTAAGAAATCAATGGGGTGGGATTAATGGATGATAAATAAGGAAGGAGTGGATGAGGGATAGGAACGAGGAATATGGATGGTAGACATGCCGAGCCAAGACCGAGGGATCAAGTGACTTATATATGGCTTGATCACATGCATGGTTATGGACTGATGGCTCGGTCAGCAGTACTGAGGAGCCGGGTACTTGGTACATCTTGACACCACTCCAATCAGTCTACAGGACTTGGCCAATTCCCGCACACATCATGAAGTCAGTACTATTGCAATAGTACTCGGCCCATGTATTGTCGGCATTCTTGTTGCCTGACAGCTACTAAATTTCAGGAGGATTACTTGGGAGTGCTGAGAGTGTCAGCCTGAGTGTAGACAATATGATTTCATGCTTTTGGATTTGAAAATCATGTCCCCATCTACTAGATTGCTATCTGTTGATTGTATGTGTTTTTTTTGTCCAGTTTGTAATCACACTAAATTCATACCATGATATGACTCTGAATATAGTATGATGAGTTCTGTGAGAACTTTGAATCCCTTTTCAGACTCAACCAATTCAACTAGTAGTACAATCTCCACCACCATGACTGATACTTCTACCAGTAGTGGTAAACATGTCCATGAGGAACAACCACTCACCCAATCTGGTAGAGCTAAACAGGATGTACCATCCCTTTTTCTACATATGATTATTAATGGTATCTATCCTGAGCAGACAAAAGCACGATCCTCTCCTTGCCAAAGCTCACCACATTGGGATGCTTTCCTGACACCAGATGCCATGTTAAACTTCTCACTTCTTCCGAGTTAGACTACAAGTTTGGTGTGTACATTTGCTGCAGGAGCATCTTTAACCTCTGGATGACCTGGAGTCCTCACTGGACAGTGGTTACATTCAAATCTCCTAGTCAGCATCACAGGCCGAGGGTATGTTCATCAGCTTGTATTTTGACTGCTTTTCTCATTATCATCAACAGGCAGCAATGCTATCTTAAGAACTATATATATTTGTACCACAACCCTAGGTTATCTAATTTCAAAATAGAACTCCTCGAAGCAGATGCTAAAGCCTTCCATCAGATTGAGAAAACTATGGTTCCAGCCTTTCCTGATGTATGGCAGAAGTTCATAGTCTATTGTTATTGTAGATCAGGGAAGGCCTCACTGCCACTTACTCAGATGATATCACAAGTCTCAAGGGCATTGTAATTGACTGGATATCTGTCCCACTGTATTCTGCCTCAAACACCAATCACCCACTTCAATGACACTCCAAAAATACTTGAGGTTTCAACAATCCTGTTCTTGGCGCACTCTTATGTCTAACTGATCTTGATTTGGATGACCTGATATACATCTCACTGAATTTCTTATCACACATAGCTGGCATCCATCTAGCTTTGGTTGTTTCCTTCTTTGTTGTTTCCATAACTGGCACCCATCCAGTTCCAACAATTGTTTCCTTATTTGGGATTTGTACATAGCTGGCATCTATCCAGCTTTGGTTGTTTCCCTCTTTGTCATTTCCATAACTGGCACCTTGTTAAATCTGCATGTCATGTGCTTAATTTAATACTTCCAGAAGGGTTCCATAGGGGGGGTTGAGATTCCAAGGATGTAGGGGTTGAAGGTTGTAAGGTTGAGGGCAAGGACGGAAGGGGCAGAAAGTAGACGATGAAGTGCCAAAGACTTAGGGAGGGGGTCAGTTACGGTGTTGAAGTTGTAGGACTAGTCATTCAGGTGTTTGAAGTCAGAGGGATTTGGCTTCAACTTATGTGTTGTGCCCTCCTCAATCATCTGTCCCTAATTTTGGAAAGCCAGAAATGCACAAGAGACTAAGTTGGAAATTTAGGATGCAAATTAAGTCAATATTCATACTGGCAAATAGTCCAGTCAACTGGGGGTTATATACATGTAGCTACTCCTTGTATTATCTACTGTCCGGTCTAAAGACAAGGGGAGAGGAAAATACAAGGGGTCAATAGAAAGGAAGAACAAGGGAGTTGTAAGGGCAACCCTCTTTCGGAACTGATCTAGACTGCCGGAGGCTGGAACCAGCGGGACACCACCCAGCCCTGGACGTCCTCCTAGGCCTGACTATGGGACTCGAACCCAGAGCCTACCCACAGGCTTCTCAGATCTAAGCAGGGGAAATCCGAAGTTCAATTACAGCTACTACCTAAGTACATGTAGGGCTCTCACCTAAGCAGGGGAAATCCGAAGAGGAAAGTCTAAGGATCTCCGCTGCTGGTGAACCTCTTTTATACCCTTTATGTAAGTGGTCTGTGCACTAGCTTATAAATCAACATAGGCGCCTATTCCTGGTTCCAGTCATCACACTAAGATCATTCCTATCTCCTGCTCGGTGGTTCCTCGGACCTGGGTCTCCTAGCCTCGGAGTTGGTGAGAGTCCGAGTTAGGACCTCGGAGTTGGTGGGAGTCCGAGTCAGGACCTCAGAGTTGGAGGAGTCCGAGTCAGGACCTCGGATTTGGGGAGAGTCCGAGATGGGACCTCGGACTTGTTTCAGGCTTCGGAGAGGGTCGTCCCCTGACAGGAGTTAGGTACATGGTGATCCTTTGAGATGCTTACCATAAGAGCAGAACCTTGGTTATGGAATTGTGGGGAGTCACATTTGCAGAACTTCAGGTTGTTATGACAGAATCATGGAAAGGCAGTTGAGGGGTCTGTTTCTGATATTAGGGTCAGAAAACTCCCGGAAAGGGTACAGACAGGTTACAGAGACTGAAATAGGTTTATTTGGGGGGCACGAGCCATAACACCACCCATCCAAGAAGCTGGCACATAGGTAGCTTGGCCCCTACCTTGTAGAAGAACAAGTCAGGTCCCAAGCATACCACCTTTGGCTCCTGAAAAGCTTGAGCCACCTCCACCCCATCTTCCCAGTCATCAAACTGACCCTAGCACTGGCTGACCTGATTGTAGGCAGATGCCAAGCACCTCCACTGCTGCCAATCTTGCACAAGGATGAGGAACACTTTGAAGTGGAACAAGTCCTTGACAGCTGAATGAGGGCAAATTGGTTGCAATTCCTCATCAAGTAGAAGGGTTATGGCTACAAGGAGAACTCTTGGGAAAATGAAAATGATGTCCAGGCTCCTGACCTCATTGCCAACTTCTATCACTTACATCCCAGTGCCCCTTGCCAAATTCATTCCATGACTGCATCCACCTTCAGGTATTACACTGGTTTGACCTATCAGGATTCATGCATCAGGGTTGCTATATTCTAGAGTGGGGGTATTGTCAGGAGAACCCCAGAAACCAGACCATGATCAAAGGCCTACCAAGCAGAGAATAAACCTACTGACCAAGATTCGTTTAGTGTGTGCCAGACTGCTATGACCAAATTGTATGACAAATGGATGCTACAGTTGGTAGGGAATAGCATGGGTTATGCCAACCTGCATAGGTCACCGGGTCAGGTGTCCTTGGGTTTGGGTGTGGGTCAAGCTGAGAGCACCTGTAACCTTAGGCCAACCTGTGGTGTCAATTCTGACATGAACATAATGTAGATGTATGTGCATGTACCAATACAAATGTGATGCCACAAATGTGATGTACACACATGTGATACCACAAACATACCATACACACATGTGATGCCACAAACATACTATACACACATGCAATGCCACAAATGTGCCATACATGCATGCAACACCACGAATGTAACGTACATGCACACACTACCATGAACACAATGAACATGACATATGTGCATGTGCTGCCACGAACATGATGAATGCAATGTATACACATGTGCCACCACAAATGCACTGTATGTGCACACACCACATGTGTACAGGTGAAGCATACACCTGACACCTGTCCACCCATGGGAAAAAACCCATGGGTTGATGGGTTTGGGTTCCCCATGGGTTGTCACCCACATTTGACCCATGGGTGACCCATGCCATTCCCTAAGGGTTGGCAGCCGCCAACAGTGTGCATCACCTGCAGCTATCACCTGCACTCTTGGCAATTGCTGGCATCCCCAGCATCCTGGTTCTGCATCCAAATGGTGTGGAGTGCTATGCCCAACATGAGCAGAGTGCCATGGCTGTAGTATATATACAGCTGTAGTTAGGGAAGCAAAGAGGTTCCTTAGAGTTTTCTCTTTGGATCCCCCTTTACCAGGTATGCTAGCACTATGCACATAGATGCTATACTAATTCTTTGGATCCCCCTTTGCCAGTATGCCACCATAGGGTGGAGCATCTGCCTAGGTTGCCCTTATAATTTGGCTGGTATGACTGAGTGAACCAAAGCTTGGTGACATGTACTTAACAGAAAGTAACACTGTTACTGGTGTCAAAAGGGTACAAGGTCAGAGGGACTAGGCTTCAACTTATGTGTTGTACCCTCCTAGATTATTAGTGCTGAATTTTGGAGTTATACCGCACATTCATGTCGGCACATGTGGGTGCATATGGCACATTCATGTCAGCACATGTGGGTGCAGCATGCACCTGACACCCGTCCACCCATGGGAAAAAAACCATGGGTTGACAGGTTTGGGTTCCCCATGGGTTGGGTGCAGGTCACCCACATTTGACCCATGGGTGACCCATGCCATTCCCTAGTAAGAATAAGTGGGAATACTAAGTTAATATTTGAACTAGTGAACAGTCCAGAAACTTGGAGGTTTATATACATGTGACAACCCCCTTGTATTTTAATTAGGGATCAAGTCCAAATTGAGAGAGCAAGGGGACCAAAATAACAAGGGGTAGAAATAACAAGGGAAATGAGCCAAAATGGGATTACAAGTATTCTACATTGGGTCAACAAGGGGACAGTGTTACCAGGATCACCTCAGTGTACATGAAGTGGCCTTGGCAATGATGTTGGCCCTTCAGACATGATTCAGGGTATGGTAGTGGGTATAAGTAGCATCTCAAACATCCAAGATCCAGAGAAGGGAACTAGGATATAACACTACTGTCAACAACCTAGCCCCAGTACCAATCATCTTGAGTATATAGGCCATTCAGTGACTCCCAGCATAAATCCCAGGTGGTGGTGGTACACTGAAGGGGGAGTGTTGGAATAATAAAAGTATAGAATGGCCTGGGCAACACAGTTGGAACCCTGCACAGTATAAAGTTTTTTATTTTGCAAGTGCTTACAGTTTAGTTTCTCCCGTGAAGTTATACTGTCAAGTGATGGTCACTTTTTTCTTCATCCTGTAGCTAATCATATCTTAGGATAGGGCCCTAGGTGATTAATCTAATAGCCTAGCTTCTCCCATGAAGTTATATTTATACTGCTCTAGTTGCACCCCTTCTACACATACCTTGAACATGTGATAATGAACTCCATATCTGCCTCCATATGACTTCATACCAGTGCCATTATGTACCTGACAATATTATCAGTGCTTACAAGGTAGAAGCACTCGTTAGGAGAGCATAAATTTTTGACACTCTTGCAGAGTATTTGTGGGTCCTCGTAATACCTCTCAATAAAGAACGATCATTTGCTCATAGTTATCTTAACAGTTGCCGTATGAATTACAATCCTATATTCTGCAGCTCTGGGAAATATGGATGGAGTGTATATCTACCAGTTAAGTGGTACCAATTATATTTTACTGCAAGAACAACGCGATTAAGGGCAGGGAATGTTCTATTATTGCGTTGCAATCACTCCGCGACGGTATATATGCAGTCTGGTTGAAGAACATTGAGTTGACAGAAAAAGAGAATGTGTTGGCGAATTGATGCAGAGGGATATAACCTGGAGAGAGAGAGAATTCTGCGTGAATTAAAGCCGTTACAGCAAATGATTGAAGCTGACTCGACGAAGAGAGTATACACGCGACCCAGAGTCGGTCGGTCGGAAAGGGTGGGTTTTCTGGACGAAAAGGGAGAAACTGGAAGAGTTTCGTATACCGTGATATCGGTGACGTTAGGTGGAATCCAAGTACATATAATATGCTTATGGCCTAGTATGTTGCCGAATTGTCCACGGCAGTGCGTGGGTAGATTCATTGGAAAACAATTTGAATGGATCGATGTCAAGAAAAGGTACTCTTGTCGAGAAACTAGCCCCAAGTGTCACAACCAGGTCTTTGAAAAAGTTCTGCACATTGTAACTGTAAATCGAGTTGGGATGTAGCACCGAGTCGGGAGGCGGCCTCCGGAGACAGCCGGTTGTGGGTTGGCGAATTTGCCCGCTACCCCAATGGCCTAAAGGGGGAACCACCCCAATGGCCTAAAGGGGAACCACCCCGGCGCGCCTATTGGAATAGCCCAAGTACTACAAGGTCTGAGCTAAGGGGCCAGGAGCACGGTTCAAGCCTGTCATATCCTAGAATCGGCCATATCAATAAAGCTTCACCATCCTGATCTTAATGTCTACCCTTCCCAGACTAAGTCGTTCTCTCCCCCAAAATTCTCGTTGCCTGCATAACGCCATGTCTTTTTCTGCTCAAAGTTGCATAAACCAGCGTATGGTTCCCCGCGCTGCTCCCGTTGACCTGGAAATTATTCAGCCGACGGGGTGTGAGTCATCAATTTCTTCCTCTTCCATTCCTATTCAGCTCTTCCCTTTTCCCTATCGATTCCTCAAGTCACCCAGGGCGTTCTGCCCCCCCTTTTCTCCCCGGATAATCATGGTGTCCGAACCCTCGCTCAAATGGTGTGCTTGCCGCTCATCCCCAGGTTTTATTTTGCTCAAACAACCTTGATGCGGCTCTAGCGAGATAAACCCACTGGCCTAGAACGATACATCTTTCTGAATGGTTTAAAGGGACGTGACCCCACGTTGTTCTACCAACTTTTGCTTGCAAACATGCCTGTACGTGCATTCAAACGCGATCACGTGATTCGGCGCGTAACCGCAATACTACTATGCGTGTCAACGCTTAATGGTGTCGCGAACAGGAAATAATTCCAATTTTATATACTCCCATCGTCGGTTCGTTCGTTTGTCTTTGGTTGCAGTCTCTTTCTATAACAATTTTCAGGTGATGCTTGTGTCCATTATTCCCACATCTGGAGACGTGCAGAGGGTCTTTATGTTTCGATCCACGACAAGGGTCGCATAGAGCAGGTTCTTCGAAAGTGGACGGCAGGGTACAATGCCAGGATATCGGTTGTTACCGATGGTAAGCGTTCTCTATCTTAGTCTCACTCAAGAGCAAGAAACATGACTAAGTGACATGACATCTGCAGGCTCTAGGATTTTGGGACTTGGAGATCTGGGAGCCAACGGCCTGCCTATTGCCGTTGGAAAACTGTGAGAACTCTTTAGTCTGTCTCGCACCAAGAGAGACCGATCATATCATCAGTGAACTTTACATCGCGGGTGCCGGCATACGACCTTCTTCCACTGTAAAATTTAACACTTTTGGTTTGAAGTGGGATGAAGGCTTACGATATTCTAGGTCCCGATTTGTCTAGACTTGGGTACAAATACCGAGAAATATCTCACTGATCCCTTTTACTTAGGCGTCAGGCAGCGTCGACCAGATGAAAAGGAGGTATGTGTACCCTCAACATCATGGCGATGAAGGTGCTCAAAATCCGCTCCTGTTATGGATCACCCTGACGCTTAGATGGAGTCATTTATGGACGAATTCATGGCTGCAATGACCAAAGTATTCCCCCAGCTTGTGGTTCAGTTTGAAGATTTCTCAACGGACAACGCCTTCAAATACCTCGAGCGTTATCGGAATTCTTACAGGGTCTTCAATGACGACGTGCGTTCTTTGGTATCTTTTTTTTATATCATGACTGGTCATATTTGTGATTAGATACAAGGGACTGGGTCTGTCGTCCTGGCAGGTTTCATCAACTCGGCTCGCATCGCTTCGGCTGCATCCGGATTACCTTTGTCTGAACATCGAATTCTCTTTTTCGGCGCTGGTAGCGCCGGAATTGGTGTAGCAAAACAACTTCTAAGTTTCTTCAAGACCCAGGGCGTTGATGAAGAAAAGGCGAAAAACCAGATATGGGTGATGTCATTTTTTGCTTCTAGGGAACGTTATTGATTGATGTCATTCGTTAGACGGTTGACTCCAAAGGGTTGATCGTGGCTGGTCGATCTGGCTTGCAAGATCATAAGCACTGTAATAACATATTTCCTGGAATCAGCCCTCTCAAGCTTATCGCTCTGTACCAGTCTTCGCCCGAACAGATTACAATGGTCCCCCCCTTACCCAGCTTTTAGATATTATAGATTATGTTAAACCTACTGCGCTACTTGGACTAAGTACCATAAAGGCAAGTATAAGGGCATTTCATTATTAATAACACTGTTCATCATTTCATCTAGGGGGCGTTTTCAAAATCAGTCGTAGAGAAGATGGCAGCCATTAACAAGCGACCAATCATATTCCCCTTGTCAAACCCTGTGAATATGTGTGAGCTGACATATCAGGATGCTATCGAATGGTTTATGCTCTTTATTTGATCAATGGACAACGGAGACTGATTTCTTGTTTCAATGCATAGGACCGATGGCAGAGTCGTGTTTGCCAGTGGAAGTCCCTACAAGCCTTTGGATTACAAAGGCAAGCGCTACGAACCCGGGCAGGGTAACAATATGTGAGAAGCCCCTTTCATGGCGCATCATTTATGGTCGGGCTAATGATTTATGATTTTACTAGGTACATTTTCCCTGCGCTGGGCCTTGGCACTATCATTTCCAAAGCTAACCACGTCACAGACCTTATGGTTGAGCAATCTGCAGTTGCCTTGGCGGAGTCGCTGACACCAGAGGAACACGCGGCGGAGCTGATCTACCCACGACTGGGCAGGATTAGGCAGGTGAGCGCATGGATCGCAAAGGCTGTCGTTAGGGCGGCACAAGCTAGCGTAAGTGTATACGTCCTCCCTCATTTTTCATTCACTTGTGCTCTACCTTCCCTCCTCGCGGCGAGATTGTTATCTAGGAGGCTGACTGGCATTTTTTTTCTCTTCGTAGGGTGTGAACAAACACCCAGTGTTGCGTGAGCTTTCAAATGACACTCTCCTCGAGTTCATTCAATCCAAAATGTGGACACCGTCAGTGAGCAAGAGCAGGCTTTGATAGTTAGGTTACTATGAACTTTCTTGTATTTATTTATCTCGATCAAGTCTAGGCGTAATTTCTGCTTCATGCTGTGATCTTCTACCGTGTACTGCATATTCAGAATTGATTTGAAACCATGATTGTGGCTCATAGTCTGCAAACAACGATTGTGCTTAAGGGTTCTCATGACCAAGCCGAAGTGGCAAATGTCTTTGCCATACATGAGGCAGGTGTCGAAAATACTTCTGCTTTAGCGTTCAAAGTACAACTAGTTCAAAAACTCAATGAAACTAGATCCATGAGAGGGCCCAGAAAACCTATGCCCATATAAAAGCAGTTTAAAACTGGGGCCGGTCAGGTTGAATAAAGGATGGCCATTGTGAGTGCAACTCCCATTTAAGTAGATAAATACTCTAAGTATTGTATAGACCAGACCCATACCAACAATCATATTTTTATCCAATGCATTGAGTTTTATTTCTTGTCCTTGAGGGTGTTGTAAGGTTGCATGATTCATCATATGACTTTGTCAGAACAACGTGGAGACTTCTAGCATAGGAAGGAAGGGTGAGAGCATATTGTGTTGGCAGAAGCAATCTAATATGATTTCTTACTGCTCACACAGAACAAAGGTGTTAACCTTTGGTTTTGAGTCAATGGAAGAACAAAGACGAAAAACCAAAGTGCCGCTTTTGGACTTACATAAGCGGGCGCTTATATTGGCGCTTAGGAGTCGGGATAATAAAGAATAAAAGAAATAGAGAAAGAAAGTAGCAGAGCTCTAGTGGTGAATATATCACCTTCAACATATTGTAGAAGGGGTCTGACTCAAATTGAAAATATGGATGGACTATAAGAACCTGATTTCTATTCTGTTTCAATGGCATTTGGGATTTTGGCTCAGACACAATGGGGGTTGTTTAGATAACAGGCTTAGAATAACAGGGGGTTATCAGGTTACAATTGGATGGTGTCAGAGTATGTCCCAACTGAATCTTAGTTCACTTTGTTCATAATAACTGAAGGATGGTACATATTTAGGGCTTAAGTCCCTCACATACATTTGGCCCTCAGTTTGGTTTTCTTGGTTCACATCCAGCCTGTAAGGGCAACCTAAGCAGAGGCTCTACCTTAGGGCAGTGCACTGGCAAAGGGGGATTAGGGAATAGCATGGGTTAGGCCAACCTGCATGGGTCACCAGGTTGGGTGTCCTTGGGTTTGGGTGCAGGTCAAGCTGAGAGCACCCATGACCCAGGCCCAACCCACCCTGTCAACTATGTATGTGTGCATGCACATGCATATGAGACACACCTGGGGACTTGCACCTGTTGTATGTGTGTGTGTATGATATACATGTGCACATGTATGACATGAATGTGCCATACATGCATGTGTATGACATGCACATGCCAATACAAACATGCTGTATGTGAACATGCTGACATGAACGTGCTGTACATGCATGTGCCAACATGAATGTGATGTATGACACAAACACACTGTACACACATGTGCCAACACGAATACAATGTACAACATAAATGTGCCATATGTGCATGCATATGACACACACATGTGTGGTACATTTGTGTTGTATGACATATTTGTGTCGGCATATGTGGGTGTGGCATGCACCCAACACCCATCCACCCATGGGAAAAAAACCATGGGTTGATGGGTTTGGGTTTGGGTTCCCTACAGATTGGGTGCAGGTCACCCACATTTGACCCATGGGTGACCCATGCCATTCCCTAAGGGGGATCCAGAGAGAAAACTCTAAGGAACTGTTAAGTCTCGGTAATGCCAATAGTGCGGATGGGAGTCAGTCAAGTCCTGCAGACCGGTCAGGGTGGCTTGGCTTCAACGTGCTCGTGCATTGCGCCCTGCTCTTCTGTGCATGCCACTAATTTGGACTGGAGAAAGACCTGGGAGAGTGCCGAGAGTGTCAGCCTGAGTAAGGGACTTTAGACTAAAGAAGGGGAAGATGAGAGGAGGTAAACTAAGTCGATATTCAGAGTGAAGAACTATCTACAGTATGGGACAAGCAAACTCAACCAATTTGGTTTTGAGTGATTGGGAATTTTTTGTGCCAAACTAATGTTAGATTCAGATTCAGAATGTCAAAATACATCCAAAAAACATGTTCCGAAGTTTTTCCAATGAGTTTTAAGTGTGGCCAAATTTTTGGGCCTTTTCAGCGCAATTTTTCACCCCAAATCTCATTATTGTCAAAGCTAAACTGTGCATATTTCCCCTCAATTATATCGTGAGTGGATGTACAAGGTATTGGCTCATTCAATAACATGCCACCAAATGCTTGGATTATCTTCTCAACTGCTGTTACAGTGCCATAATGTACGAGACTGATGTGGACTACTCCATTATCTGCACTTCTCACCCTAGATCTTCAAGGAATCCAGAGAGAACATGTGTAACTTGATTATGAGTGTATATGCATGGAAGTGATCAGGATTTAGAAATACAGGTGTTGAACAGAAAGAAATATATAGAATGCCTTTGTGTTAACACACCGCGCCTTGCTGGTCGACTTGCTTGATGATATCCCTGCAGAGCATGCCTTTGCCCGTGGGATCACCTCCACCATGACCCAGTTGGTGTGCATGATGTGCAGGTCTCTAAATCTATGAAGCACTTATGCAGGCTGGAAAGGACCATCAGGAGTGACTCCCTAATGGTTTATTCGTGTAGTTCAAAGAGCACATATGTGTGTTCCAAGGTCTCATCCAGCGTCTGCGATCGATTTGGTGTGCAGTAATTCTTCAGAATTTATGGGAATGGGATCTGTGGATGCATAAGAGAGAGCACAGAGGTACATCAAGACAGAAGCTGCCAAGTATGAGAGTTTGTACCTTTGTACACCGGGTGCAATTTGACGGGAAGGCTGTCGTATTGGGGGGAGTGGATGATGAGATTATGAGTGAATTGCAGTAGGTTTGAAGAATTTATAGGCAATCTATTTATTTTA
>QLPI01010288.1:0-12694 GCA_003314275.1 Chroogomphus rutilus
AGGATTTCCACAGTCTCCAGGTATCAATGGAGCATTCAGTTATATAATAAGCACCCATACAATAAACAATACAGGATTAGGAGTTACATTCAACACTCCTCCTTAATGAGTCATCCCTGTGAAACCAAAATAGAAAAAAAAGGGATAAAAGAATTCAACCTTTCAATCCTAACATCTTAAATGTCTCCTGTAGCTTTGGTTTAGGGAGTGCTTTTGTGAGGAGATCTTCAGGCATAGCATTTGTTGAATAGTATTCAATCCTAATCTTCCCATTGTTCACTTCATCCCTCAGCCAGTATTATCTCAGATCTAGGTGTTTGATGTTGTTTCATATAGACCACTTCTTGGAATTCACCATCAAGGAAGGCTGATGATATGTCAAAACTCTCCAATTCCAATTCTTCTAGTGCTACTATAGCTTGAAAGGTGGCCCTATATAGCTATTGGGGCAAATGTGTCACTATAGTCAAAGCCTTTTCTCTGAGTATAGCCTTATATAACAAGATGGCCATTGTATGTATCAATTGAGCCATTCTTCTTTCACTTTAAAACAAAAACCCATTAATAGCCAATAGCTTTGCATCCTTCTAGTAGCTTAGCCAATGTCTAGGTCTCATTATTTAATAATGCTTGGATCTCATCATAGGCAGATTGAAACCATTTTTCAGCATCCTCTCTCTTGAGCACGTCATCCAGTGTCCTTGGTGCATTGTTATTATTGACAGCCTTGTAGGCAACCTCAAATTCCTTCTAAAATGATATAAAGGCTTGTCCTGCACTCAAAACCTCTAATTCCCCCTCTTCATCTGAGGATTCGATTAGTACAGTTGGTTCACAATAGGTGGTAGTTTTAGGAGGTGGGTTTTGAGCTTCTCTGAATTGTCTGAGAAGCTGCCTCCTATGAGGATTATCCAGATTTCCCCTGAGAGGTTGAGGTACCAGTAGAGCTGGAGGGAAAGAAGGACCTGGAGGAGGAGAAATAGTAGGTACTAGAGGATGAGTTGTAGATAGATGTACTACTGGTGATGGTGATCTATCTGAAAACTCTAAAGTAGGTACTTTTGAAGTGGGAGAGAGTGGTCTATTATCTCCCCCTTAATTATACAGGCCTGAATCACTCACAATCACCTCAATCTCAATAGTTTGAGGTTATAGTAGTAGAGAAGGAATAAAATTATTGGTGGTCTTTTGAAGGCCAGGTATGGCTCTTTCATCAAATTGGACTGAGTTAGTAATCCCTGTTTGTTTGTTTTTGGTCAGTGGGTTGTAATATAAAGATTAGTAACTTGAACCATGTAGATTATGAGTATTGTAACATTGCATGGGAATGAGCTCTAAAGAAGACATGATGATATATTGGGAGTCTGCTGATTGTAGGACTGTATAGAATAGTTAGTGTTAGAATGAGCAAAATATGATTTTTACAAATTTTCAAAAATACTCGCCATCTTTTCGAGATATGAGCCAATAAATCAAATAAAACAATAATTGACAATATACCTAAACTATTTCACAATCATCCTATCAAATCTTGCCATTTCACAGCATATATATGCACATATATGCATCCTTAATCATCATTCTTCAATGATCTTATCGATATTTGAACCTTACAGCTGCTTGTTTTGACAATGTCATCAAGAAATTATCATTCTAGTTTTCCATAATTTTTTCCCATATTTTTTCAACTGTTATTTGCCTCTTCCCTCCCATCCTGATGTCTACCCTGGTGAAGCAGAGGAAAAGGTGTCACACAGGGTCACAGTGTGACTATATGATGACAAATATTGAGTATACAGGGTTTTCATAAGTTAATATGACACTTAATGCTAGTAATTAAATGCATGTTACATACCATGGTAATGGTTGGTGAATACATGTAACAAGTTGCTGCTTAAATAGTGCCCACAGACTAATGCCAGATAACCTGGCATAGTGGCCTTTTGGCCCAGTTTGTTAGGAACCAATAATCATTACACTATTATCAAATCTACACATCATTTCTATCCCTTCCTACATTTTTACTCAATTCTCTCACATACAAACATAAAGCAAGTCAAACCTACAAGCCGAATCCAAACACACGCGAGTCAACAACGAGTCACAAGTCACGAGTTAACGAGTCCACAAATGCACGAGTCACAAGAGCAATACAAATCAATTCCAAGTCAAGCCAAACATGCAAGACATGTTCAACACAAGTTACCAACTATATCACAAGCTACCATCAATCCCCCACATTCCACATTATGACACATGCTGAGACAACCGAGAACCAAGTCAAACCCCCATCATCATTCCTGAATTGAAACCTCCACACACACAGCACATTCTTTTTCTTTCTATTCACTTCTTTATAACAAATAACTCCATCCCATGATCACATCACTCCAAGACATTGCATCACATAGTAGGTCATACCCTCATGGACAGATTCACATGTCATCACATTTCTTTCATATGATTTTCAATCATTGTATATAAAAAGGACTAGTAGCACAGTGAAATAACAATCAGTTCTACAAGTATCATTTAACAGTCTCAGCTTTAAGTCAAGTAAAACTTCTATTATTTGATTTCCCTGCAATTAATATTTCAGTGGTCTTATTCTTCACTTGGCTCTTAGTCTTAACACAGTTGGAAGAGCACATTACTGTGGGAATTTGTTGCCTTTCACAGTATGCCAGGTTAACCAAAGGTCAGCAGTTCAAATCCCTATGTGTGCAATAATTTAGAGGGTTGTTGCAATCACTTGGACCCCAGGAACCGTGTCTTACATGATGGTCCATGACATCATGGGGGTCAGCTATGTCAAACAGTAAATAGAGTGCTTAGGGGGAGCCACAGACAGGCATGGGAAACCTGTTAAGATATCATCACTGTGGCACCTCAAGGGCTTAGTATCTAAGGGGAAGGTATTGTTACATACAATTGCAATGGTTGGTGAATACATGTAACAGGTTTCTGCTTAAATAGTGCCCACAGACTAATGCCAGATAACCTGGCATAGTGGCCTTTTGGCCCAGTTGGAAGAGCACATACTGTGGGAATTTGTTGCCTTTTACAATGCCATAGGAAACTATGTACATATGTGAAGAAGATGGAGAAGTCACACTGAGTAATGAATTAATATTCAAGAAGTATGCTGATCATTTGTACACCCGTGAGCACTTGTTTGTCAAAACAAAATGAAATTGTTATCAATCAAACCACTGATTCAAATATTATCATTTTTTACAACAATCCTATACCCTGTATTCATCAACACCGACACATTAATCCCTCACCATTATCATTCTATCCAAAATGGCAGTAGTGAGGCATCCAATGCTGCTGTCAAGTACATGTACTGAGTGTCAGTTCACTCAGTAGTACCAACCAAATGATCAGTCTAATTCTATGTGCAAGTAACCAAGTCATGTACAAGTCACTTGGTATGTCAGTCTCAGCTTGGCACATCCATCATCCACATCCCCCATTCCTATCCATTATCCACTCTTCCCTCATTCATTATCCATTAATCCCACCCTGTTTATTTCTTATTTCTCGGCCTGCTTTATCTCAGGACATTTTCTATTGTCTTATCCTCGGCCATGACCCTATTGTTTTATATTTGGTCACTTCCTATTGTATTATTCTCAACCACACTCTTATTATCTTATTTGTCCACATTTTCATTGTTCTATTCTTGTCTACATTTCCTTATTCTATTCTTGAACATTGTGGACAATACGTCCACATGCTCTTCATACCTTATTGTTTTTTCCATGCCTTATGCCACCCTGATTCCACATCTCACTTTTTAACCTATATAAGTAATACATGTATGTAGATAGTTCTTTGTTCTGAATATTGACTTTGCATGCACCTTCTTGTCTTCCCTTCTCCCACATGAAGTCCTGTACTTCGGCCAACACTCTCAGCACTCTCCTGGGTATCTCTTCTGTCTCAAATCAGTGGCATGTATGGAAAGTAGGGTGCAATGCATGAGTATGTTGGAGCCAAGCCACCCCAATCAGCCTACAGGACTTGGCTCTGACTAGGGATTGGGCGACCTCAATTTGATGTGTCGCTTGGCACCTTATGAGAAATCAAAGTCTTTGGGTTCGGGGGGGAGTATGGTTGCAAGGCTGAAACTTAAAGGAATTGATGGAAGGGCACCACCAGGAGTGGTGCTTGCAGCTTAATTTGACTCAACACGGGAGAACTCACCAGGTCCAGACATAACTAGGATTGACAGATTGATAGCTCTTTCTTGATTTTATAGGTGGTGGTGCATGGCTGTTCTTAGTTGGTGGAGTGATTTGTCTGGTTAATTCCGATAATGAACAAGACCTTCCCGTGCTAAATAGCCCGGCCGGCTTTGGCTGGTTGCCAGCTTCTTAGATGGACTATCAGCATTTAGCTGATGGAAGTTGGAGGCAATAACAGGTCTGTGATGCCCTTATACCACCAACATTGTGAAGTCGATACTATTGCAATAGTACTCAGCCCACACATTGTCAGCATTCTTGGTGCTTGACAGCTGCTGTAGTATTGTAGGACCAGCAGAGGAATGGTTGCCCTTATGAAATATGTTTGCTTTTGAGGCCATGTGTATACTTTATCATTCTCAACCATCTTTTTCTTTCCCTAATCCCTGTAAAATGTATTTCACTTATCTGCTCTCGTGTATGATACATATCTCCTGTATGCTGTCTTAAAATTTGTTTTCTTCTTGTATTTCATGTAGTATATATGCCTACAACTTGTATAATCAAAAGTGACTCCTTTTGCCTTCAAATATTTTGTGTGAAAATTAAAATTCTGAATTCTATTATTATCTCTCTGTCTAAATTGACAGAAGATTCTCTGTGATCTTATTTCTCACATTCTGGTTCTTAAATCTTGTCTGTTAGCTGTGAGATGTAGCAATAATGAAAGTAATACAGGATGATCACCATTCGTGTTGAATCTAGGGAATGGCCCAGGTCACCCATGGGTCAAATGTGGGTGACCCACATCCAACCCATGGGTTGAAAGGTGTTGGGTGCATGTATGTATGGCACATTTGTGTCAGCATGTGCATGTATGGCATGTTTATGTCAATGCATGCACATATGGCATGTTTGTGTCATACACATGTGTGTACGGAATGTTTGTATCAGCACATGCATGTAGGCATGTTTGTGTCAATGTATGCATGTCATACACATGTGTGTATAGCATGTTCATATCATACATGTATGTGTGTGGCATGTGCATGTCATACATGCACATGTACAACAGGAGCAAATCCCCAGGTGAGTGTTATATACATGCACATGCATGCATACATAATTGACACAGTGGGTTAGGCCTGGGTCACAAGTGCTCTCAGCTTGACCTGTACCCAAACCCAAGGACACCCAACCCAGTAAACCATGCAGGTTGGCCTAACCCATGCTATTCCCTAGTTGAACCTGTAACATGGGAGAAATTGACAGGTTTAATGTCAGTGGAGTAGTGGAGTTCAAGTAACAAGTAATAGAGAAATGGAGTGGAGGAATCATGACACCTGGTTGTTGAGGGATCACATGGTGCAGGTGAGACATGGAGATGGTGTGTGTATGGTAAATAGATGGTGGAAAGAATGTGGACTGATAAGTGATGATATTGGAGTTTGTGGTGGTAGTTGGGCTAGGATGGGGTGTTATGGCCCATGCCACCAATAAACCCACATTATTCTCCACAACCACCCGCACTGTTTCTGGGACCTTTCCAACCATTCAAAGCCTGAACAATCGCTTTCCGCAAATTCCATTGTACTAACCCAAAGTTCCACAATCCCAAACCTCTGAGATTCCGAGACCAAGGTTCCACTCTTTTGATAAATGATATGCAGGATCATCACGTACCTCACTCCCTTGTTCTTCATTCTGTATTAACCCCTTGTACTCTCCCCTGCCCTTGTCTTTACTCGGCAAAGTCAGTACAAGGACTAGATACATGTATATAAGACACCAGTCGACTGGACTATTTGCCAGTACAAATATTGACTTAATTCTGTGTTATAGTTTCCGATTCAGTTCCAGTAAACTTTCCAACTTTCTGAAATTAGAGACAGATGATTGAGGAGGGCACAACACATAAGTTAAAGCCAAGTCCCTGCGACCTCAAACCACTCGAACAACTAGTCAAATTACCTAATACTGAGAACAGTCCTAGACCCCTGGCGCTTCCCATCTTTCCGCCCTTTTCCGTTTCTGTCAGTGAACCTGCGACCTCTAGTCCCTCTACCTCTGGAGTATGAACCCCCTTTCAAAAACCACTTGGAACCTCCAGAAACCCTTCTAGAAGTATCTAGCTAAGCGCCTGACATGCAGATTTAACATGGGGCCTATAACCTGTTGAGCATAGTAAAAGAGTGACAGAAAGAAAATTCACACACAGACATGGATGGACACAGACATTAATATATATGGAGGATGTAGTTGCCAAGATAAGCCTTGTAATTACATGAAGGTGCCTATACAACTGAAGCATCCACAACATTATGTAAACTAACAGAAAGTAGGCAGGAGATCAGATGAGAGTGAGAAATATCCAGTAGTAGTCAGTTCAGTAAGGATATGTTTTTAAATCATTATAAAGAAAATGTTACTAAAATCCTGAACATAACAAAATTATAATATAAAGATTCACATCATGAACTACAATTTGGTGCATTCATCTGCTTGTCATGATATATTATTGTAACATCACAGAAATTCTTTATCTACTCTTTGTTCAAAGTTACCTACAGGTAGTATATATATATAATGATCCTTATATTAATATTAACCTTTTGTGAACTAGAAAATAGCCACCATTTGCTAGTTTACATTCATGTATACATTTAAATGACCCTTCATTTGAAAGAGGGTCAGCCATTGTGCAGCTCTACCTACATTTTTAATGTTTCAAATTCTTTCTTGAAACACTCAGACTCGGAGTCTCACAAGATCTAAAAATAAAAAGAGCTATGTGTTGAAGATATTCAAGTATATTTATCCTTTGTACCTTCATCACCAATGGAAATATCTGGATTCAGACTCTGCCGTAGACTATTCTCGTTGTTTAGCACAGAGACACAGCTCAACTTCTAACCAGAAGCTGAGCCATGAGTAACATCTTCTGTATGCGTAGATAGCATCTGCTGACATTGTATTATGTAGTAATTCATTTAGGTAGTTACAAACAATACTATAAACTTCTAACCAGAAGCTGAGCCTATGTCAAGTACATGTGTTAAGTCCGCGTGTCAGGCGCTTAGCTAGTACTTCCGAAGGGGGTTTTCCGGGCTAGTGCGAAGGTCCGTAACGGGGCCGAAGACCGAGACGGGGTCGGACGGACTATGGACGGAGACGGAGGCGCCGGGGGTTTAGGGTAGGTCGCGGAATAGTTCAATCCGGTTGCTGAGATGTTCGAGGTCGAAGGGACTTGGCTTCAACTTATGTGTTGCGCCCTCCTCGATCGTCTGTCCCTAATTTTGGAGAGGAGAAGGAGATTCACCGGAGTGAGTCGGAACTAGGTGGACTAAGATGATATTCGTACTAGCGAACAGTCTAGTCGACTGGGAGACTATATACATGCGACTGTCTTGTACTATCTTTTGCCGGTAATAAAACAAGGGAAAAGGAAGTACAAGGGGGTCAATATAAAAGAGAGAACAAGGGAGCGAGGTACGCGATAGTCCTGCGCGTCGGTTATCAAAGTATTGAGTCTCGGTCGGGGACGGACTCGGAGGTGGTGTCTCGGTCGCGACGGGATCGGAAGCGGACAGTGGACTCTGGGTCGGACTTGTCGGGAACGGAGATTACGGAAAACAATCCTTCGTCCTTTCGGTCGGAAAGGTCTCGGAATAAGGAGGGGTGGTTGTGGGGGTTGTTGGAGGTATGGGCTATAACAACATGTACCGAGATTCCGATAATTCGGCAGTGCCAACCGGACAGTCATCCTATGTCCATGTACAAGTGCCCACACCACATGCAAATCACTTTGTATGCCGGTCTTGGCTCGGCACATCCGCCATCCACATTCCTCATTCCCATCCCTCATTCGCTTTACCTCATTCACCATCTATTAATCTCACCCCATCTGCTCCTTAATCCTCAACCCGCCTCACCTCAGGAAATTCTGTCCATTTTCTATCCTCAGCCTCAACCCTATTGTTTTATAGTCAAGCACTCCCTATTGTCCTATCCCTGGCCACATTCCTATTATTCTACCTTTTATTGTTCTATTCCCATTTACATTCCTTCATTCTAATTTTACTCATTGTGGACAATACCCACATGCTCTGCATACCTTATTGTCCCACATTCCTTATTCCACATGTCACTTCTTAAACCTATACAAGTAGGACATGCATGTATATACTTCCTCATTCTGGGTATCAACTAGGCTTAGGCCCCTTACCTTCCCTCTCCTCTGTAAAGTCCTCTACTTGGGCCAGAACTTCAGCATCCCCCAAGTACCTCCTCTGTCCCAAATTGGTGGCATGCATGGCAAGTAGGGCACAATGCATGAGTATGTTGAAGCCAAAGCCACTACTTCTGGCCTGCAGGACTTGGCCATGACCTGTCCACATCCTTGGCATTACCGAAGTTTGACAGCTTGACAGCCTAATTCATTTAGCTCCAGTTGCACATATTATTCCAACAGGTTATGGGCCCTGGTCAGCCTTGAAAATACAATGTCTAGTACTACAATGGCTTCCAACCTAGAATCTGTATCACTTTCAGTCCCAAAGCTCCATGATGATGGAAGAAACTAGGCTGACTATGAGCCTCATATACAAAGAGCTCTGGGTGCAAAAGGGCTCTGGATTCATATTGAAGGGAAATCAACCCCACCAGGACTGTATCTACAAGTCAATGATACCCCTGTATTATCAGATGGGAAAACCCCTGCTACTGAGGAGCAAATAGAGGTGCATGAGACATACATCATTGAATATGACAAGCGAGAATCACTGCTCAGCATATTATCTTGTCAACAATCTCCTTATGAATAGGATTGTTGATCAAGAACCTCACCACTTCGAAGGAGATGTGGGAGATTGTTAAAGCAGATGCCACAACTAAGAGTACACTGTACCTTATTGATGCAGAAGATCAACTTGCTTATATTTGAGTGAGCGATATGGACAATCCCTGGGCTCACCTAAATGAGCTTAAAAATCACTTCGAACTCATGGTAAAGAAATGTGAGAACCTTACCCAAATGGGATCCACTTTATCAGATACATGGTTTTAAACTCTCATCATGTCATCCTTACCCCACTCTTGCCATCTGGCAATCCAAACAATTTCAGCAGCCAAGATGATTAGAGCAATTCAGGGTATAGCTACAAAACACAAAATGTCACCTGTCAACTTGATTCATTTCTTCACCAAAGAGGCACACCACTGTGTCATCGATGATGAGCATGAAAAATCAGGAGAATCTGCACTGTTAGCTCATGGGAAGAAAAATAACAAGTCAGATAGAAAAAAGGGCAAGAAAAAGCCAAAAACAAACCCCAATGAATATTGTGACAATTGTTCTAGGGACAGCCACACTAAATCTAATTGCTGGTCAAAAGGTGGTGGAAAAGAAGGACAGGTCCCTAGGCAGAAGAAGTCTAAGAAGAGTCAAAAACCCTCAGAGTCTGCCATCGTAGCCAATGCAAAGCTACAGGATAAAGACCTTTTTGCATTCATCTGTACCTTGGACCTGTCAGCTGTAGCAGCAAGCCTGGTTTATCAAGCAATTGGCTAGGTGCATGTGTTGATAGTGGAGTGACTAGCCATTACCTCCCAGAGTGTCAGGCACTGGTACTGCCAACAATGCATGGGCCAAGCATTATAGTAATAGTGCCGGCTTCACGATGCTGGCGGGAAGCGGCCAAGTCCTGCAGGCCGGTTGTAGTGGCTTGGCTTCAACGTGCTCATGCATTGCACCCTACTTTCCATGTGTGCCACTGATTTGGGACAGAAGAGATACCTGGGAGAGTGCCAAGAGTGTCGGCCCAAGTAAAGGACTTTAGACATGAGGAGGGAGGACAAGAAGGCGTAAACCTAGTTGATTTCCAGAATGAAGAACCATCTATATACATTCACTACTTATATAGATTAAGAAGTGAGATATGGAACAGGGTGGCACAAGGAATGGAAAACAATAAGGTATGAAGAATCATGTGGAGGTAATGTCCACAATGATCAAGAATAGAACAGGGAATGTGGACGAAAATAGAACAATGAAATATGATCAAGAACAAAAGAGTGAGTGAGAATAGAACAATAGAAAGTGGCCAAATATAAAACAATAGGGCCATGACCAAGTGGCAATGAATAGTGAATGTCCCAAGGGTAAACAGGAAAGGGGAAGGACAGGGAGTGGAAGAATAATAAAGAATAGGAGGGTGGGATAGGGATAATGAACCAGATGATGAACCAAGTTTTCCACACACTGTGAGCGATGATATGGGTAAGGGTTGGTTGGTTGGTACTGCCAAGTAAATCAGAGCACGGTATTGCGGTCGTGACACAGATCATACCAAGTTTATTAACTACAAGCCGATTGCTAATTGGAACATCATGGCCGCAGATGAGCATAGTCTCAAGGCAGTTGGCATGGGCAATGTCTGCATTGAACTCCTGAATGGTGCGAGCAAGACACATGCACTCCTAAAAGATGCAATTCATGTTCCAGACATGGTTTTTATGCTAATCTCAATTAGCAGACTATACCATGCACAATGTTCAGTATCATTCAGTAAAGGAATGTGTACCATCAAAAACCCTACTGGGAAAATGATGGTGACAATTCCCTGCACCGATGGGCTCTACCACCTCAGCCTTACAGATCCTCTTCAGCATATTAACTATGCAAATGTTGTACCAGTTAAAATGGATATTAACACTGCTCACGATAAACTGGGTCATATATCACATACAGCAATAGCCCATGCAGTCTCTATAGGAAGTATCACTGGGATCGAGCTTGATAATACCTCAAAAGCTGATTTCTGCAAAGCTTGTGCAAAGGCCCAATCAAACTGTCATCCATTCCCCAAGTAGTCACAAACTTGGATGACCAAATATGGTGAACACATCAACTGGGACCTCTAGGGACCTGCCTCTGTACAAAGCATTAACAGCAATACCTATGCAGCTGCTTGAATAGATGATGCAACCTGAGAAAAAATGGTATACTTCCTGAAAAAGAAAAGCCAAACATTTGATCGCTATAAGCATGACGAGGCTTACATTGAGACTCAAATGAGAAACCATATCACAATAGTATGCTACGATAGAGGGGGAGAATTTCTTTCAAAAGAAATGAAAAACCATCAGGATGAAAAAGGAACTATTAGAGAACTCACATCCACGATTCCCTACCTCAGAACAGAATGGTTGAACATGGCATGCATACTCATACTGAGCAAGCGCATGCTTTACTCTTATAATTGGGCTTACCACACTTTTTATGGGAGGAAGCGATGAGGCACTCAGTGTGGCTCCAAAATCAGACCCCTGCACTTGCACTTAATGGTATGACACCTCATGAAGCCCGATACAAGAAAAAACTGTACCTCTCTGGAATTCAAGAGTTTGGCATAGCTGCCTATGTAAAGGACATGAATGCAAACAAGTTAGACCCATGGGCCATAGTTGGCAGGTTTGTTGGATATGACTCCAAATCAAAAGGCTATCGCATCTACTAGCCTAACTGGCCTAACAAGAAATCAGTTATGGTTGAATATAATGTCATATTCAATGAAAATGACGTACACATGACTAATAACTCAGATATTTTATCTGGTGATTTACTGGCTGAGGGGGAGAGAGATAAAAGCACCCAGTCAATCCCACTTCACAAACCTACCGAGTCACCTAAGCACCTAGCTACATCCAACTAAACCTGAGTAAACAGCCCATCCTGATCCACCCAACTGCACTACATCTACCTTACAAAACAATGCTCTTGCTGATCTCTCTGAGAATTCCATAATATCTTCAGACCTAGGTAGAGGTTGACATGTGAGGAAACCTAAGGGTGCTTACAAACAAATCAATGAAGGACTTACAGCAGCATTTGCACACTCCAAGGTTATGAGTCAGCAAACACATATAGAATCTGATCAAGAAGATCCAACTCACTGGCCGCTGAATTCCCAAGTTGACTTTTCATTACTGGCAACAACTGGCCTTGCTCCACATACCCTTTATGAGGCTCTCAGAGGACCAAATAGAGACCAGTGGCAAAAAGCAGTAGAGTATGAAATAGGCCAATTAGAAAAACTTGGCACCTGGGTGATAGAAGACTTACCGAAAGGTCAAACTGCTATACCTTGCTCTGAAGTACTGAAGGAGAAACCTGGACCAGACAATCAGATCATCTTCTGAGTACAAATTGCTGCTGGTGGTCACAAACAAGTAGAAGGCATCAACCATACCAAAACATTCTCAGCGGCTGCCAAACTTCCATCAATCCAAGTTGTGTTGGCCAATGCAGCTATGTTAGACTGGGAGATACACCAGATTGATGTAAAAAGTGCCTACCTTAATGCACCACTGAAGGAGACTGTGTATATGAAGATTCTGCATGGCACAGCAAAGCCAGGGCAAGAAGGGAAGGTCTGTCAGTGTAAAGCCCACAATACCATGCTCTGATTTACTCGGCAGTACCGACCGACCGACCGTTACCC
>QLPI01010292.1:0-17120 GCA_003314275.1 Chroogomphus rutilus
GGCTCCAGCGCCAGTCGTTCGCATTGAACAAGTCGACAGCGCCCACGGAGCAAAACAAACAATGCGTCTACTCTCTTCAGTTCCCGAAACACCCGTGACCACCTGTCGATAAGTTTTGACTGTGACCCTCTGAAAATCTGTCAGATTCTAGTTACCGGACACCACACGCTCACCCACCGCGATCCAACGATCGATAGGGTATTGAGTACTACATTGTTTAGCCTACGTCCGAACTGACTCTTGGTACCTGAGCTGCAGCACTCAAATTCGACCTCCGAGAAATTTCCACTCAGGAAATCATGACCCTCAAACCGTGCCACCCCTTAGACAAGCGGTACCTCTTGTAGATTTCTTGCTTAGCCTAGACCCTTGTTGATAACATGATAAATTGACTAAAGAAAAAACCTTCACACGGTTACTACCAAAACTCGCATATTGCAGGACACCCCCGAGTTTTTTCCCGACCCTGTCCTAGTGACAAAGCCATGACAACCACGACCAAAACCGCCTCAACTGCTACGACCACCACGAATCATTAATGATATTCTTCAACAATTACGAACAACTAGTCATCGCCGTAGATCAGGGAATGATTAACATCGGGATCGGAAGGATCGTAATGATGGAACAAGTCCACCCCCTTGCCCTTTCCTTCTTCACCCGGCCCCAACACCGAGTCGACCGGATCGACTGACCACCCCACCTTGGGCGTCACATCCACCACGCCCGGGTCCGATTCCATCCAATCCCCCATCGCATGAGTAGCCAAAGCTTGACCGCCGCACCGACAGTTCCACTTCGGATGGTCCCGATTGTCGGTGTGGATAGTGTTCCGCATTTCAGAAGCATCGGACAGCCTCTTGACGTCCGCTCCCAGGGCTCGAAGACGGGCATCCATACCAACCAGAGCTTCCTGGATCAACCCCAGGATGGCCACGATCTCCGTGCAGCCAACCTTTGGGGGAGGGGAAATCACCACTTCCACCCTGGACCTCTTAGAGGAGGACACTTCAGGGACGTCCTCGTCCTCCCGCCCCCGCTTCTTCGTAGCTGCCCCTTGAACAACCGGCACTCCGTCTACCTCACACCATACCTGACTGGCCCAGCAGGGGACACAGGTCTTCGCCAACGTCGTCCACTTGCACCGCTTCCCTCGCTTGCGACATAGATCGCAGGCCTCCATCCTCAGATACGAGGAGTGCTCTGGAGCGATGGTCTGATATAAATCGGGACGATACTGAGTCAACGCCCGACGACTGGATTCAATGGGTCCGAGACCCACCTCCCTTCCGACCTCCCGCGCCTTACGAACCACTTGATTCTCGAGGTCCTTCTGCGCCGCGGAGATACGAACCCCCTCCTCCTTGCGCTCCCGACGTTTCCGGTCCACGTTCAACGCAGCGGAACTGGGTCCGACCATGGGTACCGAACGACGTTCACCCCCAGAATGCCCCCTGGACAGTGACGGGACGGTTTCCCGACCCATGGACAAACGGTGGTCCGACACAGAATCTTCGGAACCCCCAAAAATCGGCTCGTTCTCGTCCTCCTCCGAACTCTCATTTTCTGGCGCAAGTGAAAGGGCACGCTCCAGTAGCAATGCCTCCTGTTCAACAGCACGGGCCTTTTCTTCCTCCTCCTTCAGCCGCTGCTCCTCTACCTCCTTCAGCCGCTGCTCCTCTACCTCCTTCAGTCGCTGCTCCTCTACCTCCTTCAGCCGCTGTTCCTCCGCCAACCTCAGAAGCTCGGCCTTCTGTTTTGCCTCAGCCTGCCAAGCGGCCTCCACCTGCTGGGACTGTTTCGCCTCCAAAAGACGGACCTGTTCCTTGTACCGAGCTTTCAGGATACGCATCTCCTCCAACACATCCTCTGCGACATCCCGCGTGAAGTCCGACATGGGGGGGAAATCAAAGGGGAAAAACAACAATGAAGAAAAACCCTTATATACGGAGGATCAAGCAGATGCTCGGAGAACGCCCATTACGTGAAAACGCCTAAAAACATTCCCACGTCCTTTTCCGCCCTATTCACGGCAAGACAAGCTTAGGACCTCGAGGGCTCGGTCCTAGTGAGGGGATACTGTTATAGCCCATGCTTTCAACAACCCACACTAACCCCCACAACCACCCTCCCCTATTCCGAGACCTTTCTGACCGAAAGGACGAAGGATTGTTTTCCGTAATCCCCGTTCCCAGCAAGACCGACCGAGAAACCACGTTCCCGCTCCCGTTCCCGTCATGACCGAGACACCATTCCCGAATCCGTCTCCGACCGAAGACTCAATACTTTGATAACCGACACGCAGGACCATCGCATACCTCACTCCCTTGTTTTCTCTTTTATATTGACCCCTTGTACTCCCTTTCTCCTTGTTTTATGACCGGCAAAGATAGTACAAGGATAGTCGCATGTATATAGTCTCCCAGTCGACTAGACTGTTCGCTAGTACGAATATCAACTTAGTCCACCACCTAGTTTCCGATTCATTTCCGGTAAACTTCCGTCTCCTCTCCAAAATTAGGGACAGATGATTGAGGAGGGCACAACACATAAGTTGAAGCCAAGTCCCTTCGACCTCGAACACTACAGCGACCAGATTGAACCAATCCGCGACCGACCCTAAGCTCCTGGCACTTCTGCCTCCGCCCGTAGCCATCCGACTTCCATCTCCGGTCCTCGGCCCCATTTACGGACCTTCGCACCGACCCGGATTGTCCTTTCGGAAGTACTAGCTAAGCGCCTGACATGCGGACTTAACATCATTGCAAGCCAATGCCCACCCTTAAGCAATGGCACTTTGTTGCCTGTCCACTACCATCCACCTCTTACAGTACTCTGACCCCCCCAATCTCTGACCTCCTGTCAACTATGGAAAACTCAGCCCCTTCCCAAAATCCTTTGGAAATGTATTAAATTAAATGCCTGACATGCAGACTTATATATTTGAACTCACACTCCTGATTGTCAATGAGATGCAGTGCACACATTGAAGCCCTACAGACAATCACAGAAGCCTCCATTTGCCATGCATTAGTACCCTGGGATCCACCCACCACTGGACCCAGCATCCATACCCCTCAGAACCCTATGCCTGCTCCAGAGCCACTATTAGGGAATGGCATGGGTTATGCCAACCTGCATGGGTCACCAGCTTGGGTGTCCTTGGGTTTGGGTGTGGGTCAAGCCCAGAGCACCTGCAACCCAGCCCAACCCATGGTGTCATGTGTGCATATACAACATGCACATACTGCACATGCACATGTATGACATGAATGTGCCATACATGCATGCGCTGACAGTAAAGATGTCAATCTCAACCATGTTACAAATTCAACTCCAACAGCGCTCATCCCATATTACCTTCACTGTTGTCATCATGTCTTCTTCAGAGCTCATTCCCATGCAACACTACAATACCCAGGATACACACATCCAGGCAGAACCATTAACATATCATTATCTTCACATACCCTGTTGGGGATCTCTTAAGTGGTTGATAGATAAGCATAAAAACATCAAGTTCTCTATGTACAACCACCTTATCTTAAGAGTATTAGCATTTGCTTGCTAATAGACCTTAGTCTCTTTCAAATCTTCCTCCTCAAGGCCTTTCTGTCAAGCTTTGGGTACTGATGGACTTCGGGACTGCCGAAGGGTCAAGCTGACAATGGCCAATTCCTGCAGGCCAAGAGTAGTGGCGTTGGCTTCAACGTACTCGTGCGTTGCACCCTACTTGCTATGCGTGCCACCAATTTGCAACAGACAGATACTCGGGAGGATGCTGATGATGCCGGCCCGAGTCAAGGACTTAACAGAGGGGAAGAAGGTAGAAGGGCCTAAGCCTAGTCGATACCCAGAATGAGGAGATATGTACATGCATGTCCTACTTATATAGTTTAAGAAGCGGCATGTGGAATAAGGAATGTGGAACAATAAGGTATGCAGAGCATGTGGTTATTGTCCACAATGAGTAAAATTAGAATGAAGGAATGTAAAATGGGGATAGAACAATAAAGGATAGAATAATAGAAATGTGGCCAAGGATAGGACAATAGGAAGTGCCCAACTATAAAACAAGGGCTGTGACCGAGGATAAAACAAGGACAGAAAGTCCCGAGGTGAGATGGACCGAGGGGTGGGGAGTAGGCATGTGGGTGGTGGATGTGCCGAGCCGAGACCAGCGTACCAAGTGATATGCATGCGGCGTGAACACTTGGACGTGAACATAGGATGGCTGCTCGGTCGGCACTGCCGAATAAATGGGGCTCGATACGTGTACTTAACACTTTCCAACCTTCCTGGTGCCTTATAATACTCTCTAATACTTCCATTATCCCTAATTCGACTTCTATTAATCACCACCAAAGGTTTGGCCTGAAATTCAAGCTCCGCTCTCCAGGTAATCGGGCTGCAACCAGATTCAAGCCCAGAGCCAAGTTGCCGGTTTCTCCATAGAAACACACCAAATATTAGCCTGAGACAGCCCTGTCTCATACAAATATTATGATGAGACACCAGACTGTCTCAGCACTGCCTCTGCCCTTAATCGTATGCTCAAAACCGGTCTACAATGCCCTTTTTAATTTTAATTAAGGAAAGTGGCTCAAAATAGATCCAGGAACTTCTACAAGGTTCCAGCACCTTCCATGACCTTCTGTGCACAGACCACCAGTTTCTGGCTTTCCCTATTAGGAAGGTGTAGAATTAGATGCTTAGCTTACTATTCAGCCTGTAAATTAGTATAAAAGGAGGCCATCCTGCCCCCTTTGAAGCAATCAATTCATATCATCATCTTCATCACCTTTGTCAGCTTGACATTGTGATTCAGTAATTCTTGGTCAGCAGTTAATTGTCCTACTACTAGGTTTACATGATATTAGTCCCATTGATTGTCTGGTATTATTATTATTTCTCATGTATTAGTACCCTTGATTGTCCGGTATTAGTATCTTGAATTCAGCCTAAGTAGTTAATTGTCCTGCTTAGTAAACTGATTCTACAGAGTGTTATGGCCCATGCCCCTAATAAACCCATATTAGTCCTCCACAACCACCTGCACCTTTTCTGGGACTTTCTGACCGTTAAAAGTCTGGAATGATCGCTTTCCACAAATCCGTTGCACCAACCCAAGGTTCTGAAATCCCAAACCCCTGCAATTCCGTGACTAGGTTCTGCTCCTTTGATAAACGATGCACAGGATCATCGTGTACCTCACTCCCTTGTTCTTTGTTCTCTATTAGCCCCTTGTACTTCTTTCTCCCCCTTGTCTTTACTCGGCAAAAACATAGTACAAGGATTAGTTACATGTATATAAGACACCAGTCGACTGGACTATTTGCCAGTATGAATATTGACTTAATTCTGCATCTTAGTTTCCAATTCAGTTCCCGTAAACTTTCTGACTTTCCGAAATTAGGGACAGACAATCGAGGAGGGTGCAACACATAAGTTGAAGCCAAGTCCCTACAACCTCGAATAACTCAAACAACTAGTCATACGACCTAATACCGTGAACAGTCCTAAGCCCCCAGTGCTTTCCATCTTTCTGCCTTTTCTGTTTCCATCCGTGAACCCGTGACCTCTAGTCCCTCTACCTCCAGAGTACCAAACCCCCTCTCGGAAACCATTCGGAAGCCTCCAGAGACCCTTCCAGAAGTATCTAGCTAAGTGCCTGACACGCAGATTTAACACAGAGTGAGATTGTTCTGTTGATTGTCCAGTTCAATTGCATTCTATCCCTGGGGGTTTCTCATCAGTTTCTGATTAAAGACTCTTTTGTCTCTTGAGATTACTTTACTGTAATTTCTGTTTCACCCTCACCCTCATTTTAGAGTACATTGACTGGGTAATCTGTTCAGTCCACTTACTTCCTCTTTCCTCTAAGTGCATTCCCTTTCATTGGAATATCTCTGGACCCCTAAGTGTCCTGAACCTATAGACTTTGATAGTCTCATTCATTGCTGCTAAAAATGCATCACTTACTCATCGTATTAGCTTGCTAGAGTTATTACACAGTTTGTGACAAAGGTACAAATATTAAATTATTTCCAGAGTTGTGCTGCAGCAGGGTTTGAAACTCTTCTTCATCTCGCTTCACTTCACACAGTGCTTGACTAAAGTGTTATATCTTTAACACCAAGGTCTTGTCCAGGTTCCAAAATATACCCCCTCTAGCACATTTCTCACTCAGGAGAAGATCCCATCTAATCTACACTCAGTCATATGCAATAGGGGATGCAGTCTACTTCCTAGAAAGTTGTTATGGCCCATGCCCGCAATAAACCCACATTAATCCCCACAACCACCCACACCATTTCCAGGACCTTTCCGACCATTTAAAGCCTGAACAATTGCTTTTTGTGAATTCCGTTGTATCAACCCAAAGTTTCACAATCCCAAACCTCTGCGATTCTGAGACCCAGGTTCTGCTCTTTTGATAAATGACATGCAGGATCATCGTGTACCTCACTCCCTTGTTCTTCGTTCTCTATTAGCCCCTTGTACTCCTTTCTCCCCCTTGTCTTTACTCGGAAAAGTTAGTACAAGGATTAGATACATGTATATAAGACACCAGTCGACTGGACTATTCGCCAGTACAAATATCGACTTAATTCTGTGTTATATTTTCCGATTCAGTTCCGGTAAACTTTCCAAGTTTCCAAAATTAGGGACAGATGATCGAGGAGGGCACAACACATAAGTTGAAGCCAAGTCCCTGCGACCTTGAACAACTCAAACGACTAGTTGAACGACCTAATACCGCGAACAGTCCTAAGCCTCTGGTGCTTCCTGTCTTTCTGCCTTTTCCATTTCCATCCGTGAACCCGCGACCTCTAGTCCCTCTGCCTCTGGAGTATGAACCCCTTCTGTTAAATCCACGTGTTGGCGCTTAGCTAGAGGCTTTTGGAAGGGTTTCTGGAGGTTCCGAATGGTTTCCGAGGGGGGTTCGTACTCCAGAGACAGAGGGGCTAGAGGTCGCGGGTTCATGGTTGGAATCAGAAGGGGGCAGAAAGTCGGGAAGCACCAGGGGGTCTAAGACTGTTCATGGTATAGGGTGGTTTGAGTGGTTTGAGGTTGCAGGGACTTGGCTTCAACTTATGTGTTGTGCCCTCCTCAATTGTCTGTCCCTAATTTCGGAAAGTCAGAAGTTTACTGGAACTGAATTGGAAACTACGATGCAGAATTAAGTCAATATTCATACTGGCAAATAGTCCAGTCGACTGGTGTCTTATATACATGTATCTAGTCCTTTGTACTAACTTTGCTGAGTAAAGACAAGGGGGGAAAAGAGTACAAGGGGCAATACAGAACAAAGAACAAGGGAGTGAGGTATGCGATGATCCTGCATGTCGTTTATCAAAGGAGCGGAACCTTGGCTTTGGAATCTTCGGGAACGTGGAACCTCAGGTTGATACAACGGAATTTGGAAAGCAGTTATTCAGGCTTTGAGCGGTCAGAAAGGTCCTGGAAATGGTGCGGGTGGTTGTGGAGATTAATGTGGGTTTATTGGCAGCATGGGCCATAACACCTTCTTGGAAACCACTTGGAACCTCCGGAAACACTTCCGGAAGTATCTAGCTAAGCATCTGACACGTGGATTTAACAGTATATTTGTACTCACACTTGTAAGGGCAACCTAAGCAGGTGTTCTACCCTCAGGCAGTGCACTGGCAAAGGGGGATCCAAAGTTTTAGTATGGTACTAATACATAGTGACTAGCCTACCTGGCAAAGGGGGATCCAAAGAGAAAACTCTAAGGAACTCTTCGCCCACTAACTACTGTATATAAGCACCATCGCTATGGCACTCCACGCTATACCGGGCATCATTCTCCATACTGACCAGGAAGTTCCACCAGGGTCTCGACACCAGGAGCGAACGATGAAAGGAAGGCCGATAGTTATGGTTGGTACTTCTGAAGGGTGACCATCAATGGTGACAATTTTTCGGTGTGTAATCCATTTGGGACTGCCATGAGTGGACCAAATGGGTCTCGGTCAGCGGGTATAAAGTATGGGTGGGGCAGTGTCAGTTGGGATTTATTATCGGGGGTTCTCCTGACATCACCCCCCCTCTAGAATGCGGCATCCCTGACGCATTGATCCCTATGGGCAGGACTGGTGTGTGAGATCTGAAGGTAGACGCATCCAGGGCATGGATTCAACGCGGGGCACCTGGGTGCAGATGGTAGAAGTTAGCAATAAGGTTGGGGGCCTGGATGTCGTTTTTGTTCTCCCAATAATTCTCTTCATAGCCATAACCCTTCCATTTGATAAGGAATTGCAGCCGATTCGCTCTCATCTGACTGTCGAGCACTTGTTCAACCTTGAAGTGTTCCTCTTCATCGACGAGGATCGGCTGCCATGGAAGGGGCTGTCGCCTACCTGGGATGGGGTCCACCAGAGCTGGGGTGAGTTTGACAACCAGGAAGACTGGGTGAAGACAGCTCAAGGCTCTCAGGAGTCGAAGCCAGTATGCGTGAGACCCCACTCATTCCTCGACAAGGTAGGGGCCAAGTTGCCTGTGTGCTAATTTCTTCACAAAGAGTGTGTCCCCATCCTCTGGTAAATATAATGGTTCTTCTACTATGGCAGTGCCTTGTCCAGGAGGAGGGGTAGCACTCTTTTTGATGTCTGCTACCGTCTCAGAAATGGGTCTCCTGCTGGATAAATTGATACCACATGACTCAGGGCATTGTGTTATCTTCACTTCACCAGTGCTCCAGTCAATTTTTGGGTTATGCTCAGTGAGCCAAGTGTGTCCTAGGATGATTACTAGGTGGCCCAGGCTGGTGACAGAGAAAGTAGCCCGCTCTGAGTGATCTCCAAATATGCAGATAAGGTCAACCTCCTCCTTGATCGAACCTGCTTCATTTGGAGTGCCATCAATATTATAGACTGGTATAGCATGAGAGAGGTGACGGGTTTTGAGCCTTTCAGCTCGGACAAATTCAATGTCAATGAACATTCCAGTGGCACCACTGTCAAGAAGTGCATCAATTGCCAGGGGGCGTCCAGTGTCAACTGATTAGACTTTCAAAGGGACTCTTGTACATCGGTGGGTGTCAGTGGAGCATACATAGATGTGAGGAGGGTGCTGTTCTTTGGGGGTTAGAATAGTGGGTTTTATTTCAGGCATGGCTGGTCGGGTTTCAGTCTGATCTGGGGCTGGTAAAGGGCATAGCATGTCTCTTGTAATCCCTAGTGTACTTGCTTTAAGAACTGAAAACCGATTTGTCGAGTGGGGCATGTCTTTTATCGCCGACTTGCCTAAAAACCCGGTTCCCCTCCTTCTTTCTGAGTCTGGACTTTGCCTTCTGTGCCATCTCCCAAGCATCTAGTACAGCAGCTACTGATTTAGAAACCATACTCACAAGTGTTGCTTCTGAAATATTGGTGCGGACATGTTCCTTGCAGGGTTCTGGACATGCTGGGGAGATGTGTAAGGGCAACCCTCTTACAGCCCCAAGGTATATCTCGGAGGCGAGCTAAGCAGGGGGAATCCGAAGGTTAATCATAACTACTACCTAAATACATGTGGGGTCCTCACCTAAGCAGGGGGAATCCGAAGAGGAAAGTCTAAGGATTCCCGCTGCTGGTAAGCCTCTTTTATACCCTTATGTAAGTGGTCTGTGCACTAGCTTACAAATCAACATATCGGAGTCTGTAGAGCCAACTCCCTGGTACTAAGTCCGAGGCTCAGACACTCACTCCAGGTTCTAGTTACCCTGCTAAGGTCATTCCTATCTCTTGCTCGGTGGTCCCTTGGACCTAGGTCTCCTAGCCTCGAAGTTAGGCAGAGTCCAAGATAGAGCCTTGGACTTGGATCTCCCAGCCTCGGAGTTGGTGGGAGTCCGAGTTAGGACCTCAGAGTTGGGGAGAGTCCGAGTTAGGACCTCAGAGTTGGAGGAGTCTGAGACAGGACCTCGGATTTGGGGAGAGTCCAAGATAGGACCTCGGAGTTGGGGAGAGTCCGAGATAGGACCTCGGAGTTGGGGAGAGTCCGAGATAGGATCTCGGACTTGTTTCAGGCTTCGGAGAGGGTCGTCCCCTGATAAGATGTATCCTTGCTTGCCACAGTTATAACAGGTCCGTGTCTCAGTGTGATGATGATTGGAGTCTATGTCCATGAGGGTTGCAGAGTTAGGTACAGGAGTAACTGGAGTGCTCTGGGGTGCTTGGGCTCGCTTAACCTCTATAAAGCGACGGTGGTTGGGTTCAATTTGACAAGCTGCATCCTTCCAAGCCTTGAGGTTAGATGGGAGGAAAGGTTGGGCATGGATCTTGTCTAGGATCATCATTGGGAGTCCTCTTGCATAAGCATCTTCGAGTGCCTCATCATTGAAACCCATCCTTCTTGCAAGTATCTCAAATTGTGTGGTATAATCATCTACTGACATGTTAGATATCATATTGAGGTTGTGCAGTTTGGTACGGGCCGTTCTGGCATGGTCTGGGTCACCAAAGTATCCGGCGCTTAACACAAGGACCGAAAGTCCCGAGGTGAGATGGACCGAGGGGTGAGGAGTAGGCATGTAGGTGGTGGATGTGCCAAGCTGAGACCGGTGTACCAAGTGATATGTATGCGGCATGGACACTTGGACATGAACATAGGATGGCTGCTCGGTCGGCACTGCCAAATAAACGGGTCTCGGTATGTGTACTTGACAAATATACTGTATAGAGGCTGTAGCATGAAAGTAATCAACAATCTTACACTCATCCATAATCCACTGGATTATCTAGTGCAGAAAGCACTCTTATATAAGTTGGTCTAAAGACCACTTAGGTACATTGGTCTAAAGACCAGTTGCCACTTTTTCTGTCAATAGGTCTGCAGACCTGTTGGCAAACAGAGGTTTATTCCAAAGAGTAAATCTCACCCTTCTGCCAAAGTGGAAGGTTCTCAGCTAAAATAGAAAAGGTATGCAAAAACATAGTAAAATAACTAAATCAGATTATATAACACATCAGTGTAAATAATCTTAGGCAAGGGTAGAACTAATAGTTTACCCTCATAAACTATTATTCCTACACATAATTGACTATGTTATAATATTTTGATGATTTTAAAAATTAAATTGAATTTCCTATTAGATACACAATCCAAAACTTCCAAACATATGAATGGTTTTGTTGCCTACTGTAAGTCTGAACCTACAGACTTTAATAGTCTCACTAATTGCTGCTAAAAATACAGCACTCTCACAGTAAGGTAGCGGACAAATGGTTTCCACTAAGGTCACGTGATGTGACGGTCACGGTCACAAGCACAAAAATTTTCATTGTTGAAAAAAAATTGTATTCTGCTATAGAGGATGGCAATTTTTTTTGGAAATAATGATTGAGCTACACTATATAATATCAGCTGCCTTGTCCAATTCAGCTAAAATAGTATCTGACATGTTGCCAGATCCTTGTGCAAAATGATGGATATGACACTTGAGTCACGTGACCTTACCGGAATATGTCCTCTACCTTATCTGTGGGAATGTCCTTCTATATATGGAACATTTCCTTATATAGGTGATTATGTCAGCGCAAAATTTTGTGACCAAATTTTTTTTAACAGTGTCAGACTGCTTAAAACTGTGATTATGAATTTTGGGAAGATGTTTGAAAGTTTTGATATACTACATTTGCAATAGTGATTTTTTTCAAAAAGTAAAACCAAGAGTATGTACATATAGTTCTATGCCATTGATCTGTGGTCTCAGAATCATTTTTTGTCAATGTTGCCAGATCCTTGTGCAAAATGGTGGATGTGACATTTGAGTCACGTGACCTTAGCGGAAACCGTTTGTCCGCTACCTTATTAACTTCCCAAGTTATTATTATAACCAAGATAGAATTATTAAATTGTTTCCAGAGTTATGCTGCAGTAGAGTTTGGAAGTCTTCTTCATCTCACTTTACTACGCAAAGTGATAAGCTCAGGTATTATATCTTTAACACCAAAGTCCTGTGCAGGTTCCAAAACAATGGGCAACATGTCCTGAGCCTCTTTAATGAGTCCTGGTTGAGCTATTATACTGAATATCAATATAATCTTGATTGCTTACTATACCAAACTTCAAGAAATACTTTATTTATGTGTAGGCATTCAAATGACAATGGCCTCTTGATATTTTATTGACATCATGTATCTGCAATCACTCAAGTGCAATCTTATGATGCACTTTCACAACTTGCGGCTAAGCTTGAGCTCACAAAAGCTGAGTGCGAGTAGACATTGAGCCCAAGTAATTGTCGCAGAGCAGGTGTGGGAATCGCTAAGCAGAAAGAGATGGGAACATGTTTGAACATTGGAAGTGGGAATGTGATGTAATTGTAGTCTCACAACAATATTCAGAGGCGTGATGAATGTCCCAGGGATCTCTGCACAATTATTCTCCATGTGAATGAAAAGTGACCGGTACAGGTACATAGCATTATTTGGGATTCGAAATGCTTAAAATCCTACAAAAGTTAGCCAGGGTATTACTCCTCAATATTTTGGTTGTCATAACAGCCGACCGCCCGCAATCATGTCGATACTAATGATGCTGACGGTAGGGGTTTTCAAAACAACAATTATATTTGAAATTGGTTTATGTATTCAATAATACATTTGGCGTATTTTATATATTTAAAATGTCTGAAATGGTCATTCAAGACGGATCTCTCGGTTAGAAGGCTCGTGGCAGGCAATCAGTCTACTTAGAATGGCAAAGTTAGGTTTTGTTACAAAGAATACACTATGTTATGATGTTGTAGCCGTTAATTGAACGGTCCTGACTTGGAAAGCTTTCGAACGGAGCACAGGTCTCCTAAAACAGTCAAATTCTTAAATGTTACAAATATTTCTCCAACAGTCTGCGTTGTTACAAATGTACAAATTACAGGGCTTTCCTGCCAGCTTTCTTTGCCTTAACATGGAGTTTCGAAAGCTGCTTCTTCCACCCATAACACAAGTTGCAACCTGGCGGGAGACATTCAGTGAGATCCTGATAAGCAAGTAAGCAATACGCATGATGATCGTACTTGTACTCCCGTGCTTCTTGCACTGCCATATTCCATCTTTGTTTTGAGTCGAGGTAGGCAATTCAAGAGGATCCCGATCCCAAGGGGTCAACTGCAAATGGTTAGAGACAGTGCTTATAAGTGTGAGAAATCTCTTTACCCCAAAGAACCCGTCATTCTCCTACCAAACAGAACATATTAGAGTCAGATCTTGATGGAGAGGAAGTGGATACAGCTGACTCACCTCCCTACCGTCGAATGAGCATTCAGAGCACTACGTGGTCGAGTGGCATTATGTCATGATAGGGACAGGCTTGGTTAACATGAACTCACCACTTCTTTCTGGTGTTGATTGCAGAAGATAGCTTCGTTAACTTCGATGGTGGCGGTGGAGGCGTCAGACGAAGCCATGTTACTATACGGGAGGAACGAATGAGTGGTGGAGAGTGGTGAAAGATGGGAAACCTCGAAGGCTCATAGGAGTGTATCACGAGGTACAAATATCAAGGAAATTGCCGAGAGTCTTGCGTCACGAGACTACAAATTTGACAGCTATTCTCACAGTGGACTGCTATTTCGGCATTCTCAGGGGATCAGTGTATTCTGGATTATGACGATTTTGTCACATTGAAAAAGCCATTCTAAATACGAAAGAGGACATAATCATGTCATGCCAGAAGTCATCGTGGTAGCAAGGAGGCTAGCATACTTGGCCTATGATCTCTTCCGGGGAAGGAAGAGATTCTAATATATAAAGAGGTCAGAGAGGATAGGTTCAGTATGATTAAACACAAATGGCAGGAGACGGCGGGCTTATAAATGACGCTGAACTTTCAACAACATCCTATAATACATGTCAATCATCAGAGATCAGCATTACTCTTCACTATAGAAACTGATTCAAATAATCCGAGAGTTCAGTGCGGTTACAGGGACACTCGAGTAAAAAAGTTACTGTAACATTATATGTCCGGCAACATCTCAAAATTACGGCTGTTCTATGTATCGGAGCCATTTGAGACTTGTGAGGTTTAAACGTTAATTTCCCTGAACAATCTACTTTTACCTGAAAAAGAGACTCAGTTCAATAAGGACCGCGTAATCCAATGGGCTAGATCTGTCGGCCGAAAGGGGTAAATGTAGGCTAAAGCAGGCTATATCTGATACTCTCGCAAACAAGTCTCATTTTGCGGAAGCTTGATGTTAGAGTATAAGTAACAGGAGAGGCTTGCGACGGGTATATAGACAACTGTAGAGATTGACTCCCACCAAGAGGTAGACGATACACCAGGTTACCATGACTTTAGGATGGATCGAGGGAAAGCGGATGCCAAGAGGGGGTGATTCAATTTCTGCCTACCAGTTCCTCTTAGTCCTCTAGCATCGTCATAAACAAGAAGAGATGTTAGTGTGTAGCAACAAGGTGTTGTCGTCAGGCATAGCGGTCTAATCAAGATGATATCAGTGAAGCTGACGAGATTTGCCAAGTTGCTGTAGCGGTTATGTGCAGTAGCTAGATACAGAAAGGCTCAGTGAACGGGCAGTTCACTGGATATATTGTTACTATACCTAGATACAGAAAGGCTGCAATATAATGAGTGCCTGTGTATCTAGGTGTACAAAAGGAATATGCACCTCAGTGAACGGGCGGTAGGGAAATGCACGGGTCAGGCCAACCCGTACGGGTCACCGGGTCGGGTGTCCTTGGGTGTGGGTGCGGGTCAAGCCGTGAGCACCCGTGACCCGGGCCCAACCCGGGGCGTCAACTCCGACACGAACGCGACGAACGCATACGTGCACGCGCCGACATGAATGCGACGCCCCGAATGCGACGAACGCGCCGTACACGCACGCGATGCCACGAACACGACGTACACGACGTACGCACACGCGCCGCGACGTATGCAACGCCCGTTACATGCACGTGCCACCACATATGCAATGTACGCGACGTATGCGCATGCGCCATGACGAACGCGACGTACGCGCCGCCACATACGTGACGTATGCGCACGCGCCACGACAAACGCGACGTACGCAACGCCCGTACGCACACGCGCCGCGACGTACGCGACGTATGCGCATGCGCCGTGACGAACGCGCCGCCACGTATGTGACGTATGTGCATGCGCCATGACGAACGCGACGTACGCGCCGCCACGTACGCGACGTATTGCGTGCGGGTGCAGCGCGCACCCGAGACCCGTCGACCCGTGGGAAAAAACCCATGGGTTGACGGGTTCGGGTTTCCCATGGGTCGGGTGCGGGTCACCCACATTTGACCCGTGGGTGACCCGTGCTATTCCCTAACGGGCGGTTCACTGAGGGGCTGCTATCTACTTGTTTGACATATATACGGTCCCGGTCGAACATGGCTGGGACCTCCATACCTTACTGCATTTTATGCTTATATACACTAGTTCCAACACCCCCCTTAAGCAGAACGCATCCCGACCAGTGCGTTCAGGTATAGCCCCTTGTGTCGAGGGAGGGCCTTCGGAAACATGTCTGCTGCCATTTCATCTGTCGGCAAGTAGTCAACATGAATAAGTCTCTCGCGCACAGCTTGGCATATGAAGTGGTAGCGGATATCGATGTGTTTAGTCCGGGGATGGTACTCATCATTCTTGGTAATGGAGATGGCGGAGACATTGTCAAAGTGGATTGTGATTGGTTTTTCAAGTGGCCATGCAATTTCTGCCAGAAACATGTGGATCCAGAGTGCTTCCTTCGCAGCGTGAGTTGCAGCAATGTACTCAGCTTCGGTAGTTGACAATGCAACAATTGTTTGCTTCTTTGAACTCCAAGAAACTGCTCCTCCATCTATGGTGAACACATACCCAGACACAGAGTGCCTTTGCTCCTGTGAGGCCCAGTCTGCATCCAAGAATGCTTCTAGTCCCTTCTGCACTCCTCCAATGATGAGGCAAGTATCCTTCATCCCCTTAAGGTAGCGAAAAACCCTTTTGACTGCTTCCTAGTGCGCTCTCCCAGGTTTTGCATGAACTGTGCCAGAAAAGAAACGGCAAAAGAGATGTCCAGGCATGTGCCCAGTGCCATGTACATGAGGGATCCGATGGCCTCCCTGTAGGGCACGTTTCACATTTCGTCAAACTGATGAGGGGTGGAAGGGGATTGGGACAGTGACAGTTTGTGGTGGAGGTCAAGTGGTATGCTGAGCAGGTTAGCATCCTGTAGGTTAAACATCTCAAGTATTTTCTCAATATACGCACATTGTGAGAATGAGATTGTGCACATCTCATGGTCCTGCTTCACCTCTATTCCCAATAGCCAGCTCAGATCCCCAAGATCCTTGATTTTGAGGACAGTATGCAGTTCATCCTTGAATGTGCAGATCACAACTTTTGAGTTGCCAGCCATGGTGAGATCATTGACATCTACGGCGATGATGAGAGCATCCTGGCCGGTATACCTGTGGAACACAGCATGCTCAACTTTGCACAGCATGCTCAACTTTGCAATGCATAAACCCAAACCTGTACATAATGCCACACAGCATATTGGACCATTCCCTTCCTGACTGTTTAAGACCATAGATAGCACAGTTGAGGTGGCAAACGTGACGTTCCTGTCTAGGGACTTCATAGCCTTTGGCCTGGCATATGTAAACTGTCTCTGTAATCGGGGCATTGAGGTATGCACCATTGATATCGGTCTGCTCAAGCTCCCAGTCATTCCTGACTGCTATGGCAGCGATGATGTGGATGGCAGAAAGTTTGGCAGTGGGAGAGAATGTTTTGTTGTAGTCTATCCCTTCGGTTTGGGAACAACCTTGCATGACGAGCCCTGGTCTTGTAGGCTACAACATTACCGTTTGCATCGTACTTGTAGCAAAAGACGAGCCTGCTGCCAATGATGTTGGCACTGTCTGGGGGTTCTACAAGATCCCATGTGTGCAGGGTTGCATGCTGGTCCAGCTCCCACTTGATGGATGCATCCCATGCCAGCTAGTCCTCATGTAAACATGTGTTGGAGATCTCTTTAGCGGTTGATAGCTAAGCACAAAAACAGCATAAAAAGACTAAAAGTACAAAAACACAAGTTCTCTATTGTACAACCACCTTAGCTCAATATTATTAGCATTTGCTTGCTAATGAGC
>QLPI01010296.1:0-18158 GCA_003314275.1 Chroogomphus rutilus
GTTCCTTTCAGATAGGAGACCATGTAATTGACTTTTTGCCTATTGTCAGGGAACAAGTTAGGCCGGGTGCGGAAATTCATTCTGCAGAGGAAGATGAAACCCTTTAATTTCTTTGGGTCGGTTCCATCGAAGGGTTCTGGTTCTCGGATTCTGGCAGCTTGACCGTCTTGTCGGTGGTTCCGAGCGGTCCTGCCGAGTTCGAGAATGGTATTCAGAAGGTCTTGATTGTTGGCCGGGTTCACAGGAGCCCTGGCCCTAGGAAATGGCCCGGCTTGCGGAGCTTGCCTGGGCTGTGGGGCTGGTCGGGCTCGGGGAGCTTGCCTGGCCTGCGGTGGTATAGCCGCAGATGGAGGGGGTGCGGCCGCAGGTTGCGGAGGTGCGACCACGGGCTGATGGGGTGTACGGGGAGGTTCAGGTGTGTTTGCCTGTCGGGGGTGCTGAGGTTGTTCTTCGGTTTCAGCATCTGTGTCGTAGTGTACTGAACCAGGTTCGTCCTCTGCCGGATGGGGTGCTTGATCGTCGTTATCATAATCTTCATATTCGATTTCATCATTGACCACCTCCTTGATGCGTGGTTCTTGCTTGAAGGGGGAGGCGAGACGCCGTATTTCTATTGTTGGCGACGTATAACCAATGAGAAGGGGCGGGGTACCAGAGGCTTCGCGCTCCCTTCGTTGATTTACTGTGGGGGTGAGTCAATTGTCATCCATACGGGCTGTGGATCTAGTACGTGGGGGCATGATCGTAAGAACGGAGGTGGCATGGAAAGCAGTATCACTCAGAATATACTGTCAGGATTCGGTGACGCCGAGATATCGGTTAAGTCCTGCAAACCATTTTGGAGTGGCTAGGCTTCAACGTGCTCGTGCATTGCGCCCTGCTGTTCCGTGTGTGCCACTAGTTTGGATAGTGAGAGGAGCCTCAAGAGGATGCCGAGGGCATCGGCTCGAGCGAAGGACTTTCAAAATAGGAAGCGGATGAAAGGGGTGCGAATCAATTGATATTCTGAGTGAGGAACTATCTACATACATCCCACTACTTATATAGTTAAGAAGCAAGATGTGGAACAGGGTGGCGTAAGGAATGGAGACAATAAGGTATGAGGTAACCACATGGAGGCATTGTCCACAGTGATCAGAAATAGAATAAGGAATGTAAGCGAAATTAGAATAATGGAGTATGGCTGAGAATAAGATAATGAAATGGTGGGCGAGAATAGAACAATAGAGGATGGCCCAAGATAAAACAATGGCAGTGGCCAGGACAATGAGTGGCTGTCATGTTGTTCGGGGAAACGGGTTAAGGAGTGGATAGGGGGTGAAGGAACAATGAAGAGGGATAAACGAGAGGAGTGGTCCACACGATGTACCGGGTGTACCGAGCCGAGGCCGTTTAGTAGTGCGAGATGATGTGGGTAAGGGCCGGTTGGTCGGTATTCCCGAGTGAGTCGGTACTCGGTGTTGCGGGCTTGACAGCTGTGGTAAGTGCCTGGTCTGAATGCCAATGCAATCTTAACATGCTGTTGATTATCAGAACAAAGAAATAAATGCATAAAGTATGCTACTTTTATAGTCAAAGAACCAGGGATAGAAGACCTTGACATGGAACAGAGTAGTATAAGAAATGTATACAAAAGGAATAAGGTATGGAAACAAGATATGGAAACCTCAGCCATAATGACCGAGCATAGAAACTAGTGATTGGTATAGGTAACCCCTGGGTATTTTGTGTCTACCTGCACCTGTACCCAAGAATACCCTTACCCTTAGCAATGGGTAGCGGGTTATCGCAGGTATGGGTACGGGTACCTGTAGGTTCAACAGGTATTGCTTTTACCTGCAACCCACAATGGGTATTGTTCTTACCGACAACCCACAACAGGTATTGCACTTACCTACCACCCACAATGGGTATAAATTGACCAAATACTGAAATTTAATATATTTTCTGGCCAGAAAGTTGACTCTTCTGCTCTCTCTAGAAAGTTGACAAGTTAGTACAACAAAGCCACATTTTCTAGCAGCCATTCTGAGGATCCCAACCCATGTAGGCATGATGATTTACATGAGGCAATCAAGTTTTACCTCAGAGGTAGACTTGCTTTGCCTCCTCTTGAGGGGTATTTACCAAAGAATACCCTAGAGATGGGGTAAGCCTTAAAACTTTTATGGTTCTAGGGCCCAGGTGTTGACATAGATACCACTTGTAGCTCTGGTAATGAAAATAGCACCCTACCTCAGTTGTATCCAGGTACACATCTGCCTTAGGTATAGACAACATACACACAGAGGCAAATGCACCTGGGATTCCCAGGAGGCAGGATGGGGCTACCAGCAACCCCAATGCAAACAGCATCCTACCTCAGGTATGCCCAGGTACACATCTGCCTTAGGTATAGATGACATACACACAGAGGCACATGCACCTGGGCTTTTCAGGAGGCAGAATGGGGCTACCAGCAACCCCAATACAAACAGCATCCTACCTCAGGTGCACCCAGATACACATCTGCCTTAGGTATAGACAACATACACACAGAGGCAAATGCACCTGGGCTTCCCAGGAGACAGGATGGGGCTACTAGCAACCCCAATACAGTCAGGGTCAGGATTGGCCAACCTGGCCCAAACCTGTACCTGCAAGGCAGGTTGAGGTGGGTTTCTAGCCCTTTTGGGACAACAGAAGCCAAATGATGCAGAATGATGGCATATAATTGTGACTGGAAAGCCTGTCCAACCATAGTCACCTAACCATTGTTGCCCCTCACACCATTCGCTGTTAAATCCACATATCAGGCACTTAGCTAGATACTTCCAGAAGGGTTTATGGAGGCTTCCAAATGGTTTCTGAGAGGGGGTTTGGTACTCCAGAGGCGGAGGGAGTAGAGGTCGTGGGTTCACAGACAGAAATAGAAGAGGCAGAAAGACAGGAAGTGCTGGGGCTTAGGACTGTTTGTGGTATTAGGTCGTACAACTAGTTGTTCGAGTTGTTCAAGGTTGCAGAGACTTGGCTTAACAGAGAGGCATACCACTCATGGACTAGAGAATAGGAGAAGACACATTTGGGGCACATACATGCAGGTGACACACACTCACCGGCAGAGAAACAGGGTGTGATGTAGATACTGGAGTTGAGGGCACTGCAAGAAGCAGCAGAGAGCATTTTCACATTGAGTAGGGCCACATGAACAGGGCAGACAGAAATAGATTGGAAATGTAGCAACCCACATCAGGGATTATATTCAGGACTCGAGTTTTCTATAAAGGACAGATAGATAGATAATAACAAATCAGTCTCGCACTCAAAGAGCACTGTTTATTGTCATAATCAATGAAGTCTGGATGGCTCATGTCATTATACCAGGCTATTACCTTCATTGTCATCACTCATGTCCCCAGACCCAACGGGAACATTATATTGAGTTTACTATGATGTAACTGCAAGTTTACTGACACTTTCCATAGAGACTATCACTATCAGATGGCCACTCAGCCCCCTGATTATTCACCATTACCATCACATGACCCTGAGCCATATCAGGCTAGATCCACCAGGGCAATATATATTGTTGTCTGGACACACTAGGAATCATTTCTGATATGTATCAAAACACACTCACCCTAGTATTATACATTGACAGTACCAGAGTTGTTCACAAGTGACTGTCATCTACTCGTGCATCCCCTGTAGCTGCCTCCCTGGGTCAGCGCTTAGTCAAACCCAAAACCTTCACATCGTGTGGAGGGCTGTCTACAGTGAAATATAATAAAGAACAAAAACATTTATTAGATAAATATAAAACAATCCATCTTCTAAATAACCTCCTTTCCATAGTCACCCAGGATATTTGAGTAGACTATTCTTGTTTATAATTCCTGAACATAGTAGACAATACTTCCACATGCTCTCCATACCATATTATTTTCTCCATATCTTACGCCACCCTGATCCCAGATCTCACTTCTTAACCTATATAAGTAGAACATGGATGTAGATAGTTCCTGTTAGGCACCAGGAATGCTGACGATGCATGGGCCAAGCACTATTGTAATAATGCCAACTTCACAATGCTGGCAGGAATCAGCCAAGTCCTGCAGATCGATCAGAGTGGCTTGGCTTCAATGTACTTGTGTGTTTCACCCTACTTTCCATGTATGCCACTGATTTGGGACAGATGAGATACCCAGGAGAGTGCCAAGAGTGTCAGCCCAAGTAAGGGACTTCAGACAGGAGAAGGGAAGGCAAGAAGGCATAAACCTAGTTGATATTCAGAACGAAGAACTATCTATATACATGCACTACTTATATAGGTTAAGAAGCGAGATGTGGAACCAGGGTGGAATAAGGAATAGAGAACAATAAGGAATGAAGAGCATGTGGAGGTATTGTCCACAATGTTCAAGAATAGAACAAAGAATGAAAACGAGAATAGAACAATGAAATATGGCCAAGAATAGAATAATGGGAGTGTGGGGTGAAAATTAGAACAATAGAAAGTGGCCAAATATAAAACAATAGGGCTGCAACCAAAGAGTAAGTGAATAATAAATTTTTCGAGGGGAAAATGGGTGAGGGAAAGATGGTGAATAGAAGAATAACAAGAATAGAGGGGATGGGATGAAGAGAGTGAACCAAAATGATAAACTGAATGTACCAGGCCAAGACCATGTACTAGTGAAGAGTAACTTGTCACTGGCATGTGGGATTAAACAGTAGGCATCATTTGGTTGGTACTACTGAGTGAACCGGGGCTTGGTATCATGTACTTGACAGTTCCTCATTCTGAATATCAACTTGGCTTATGCCTTCTTATCTTCCTTCCTCCCATCTAAAGTTCTCTACTTGGGTTGACACTCTCAGCACCCTCCCAAGTTTCTCTTCTGTCTGAAATCAGTGGCACATATGGAAAGTAGGGCACAATGCACAAGTATGTTGAAGCCAAGCCACCCCGATCAGTCTGCAGGACTTGGCTGATTCCTGCCAGCATCATGAAGTCAGTACTATTGCAATAGTACTTGGCCCATGCATCATTGGCAAAATTCGCTTGTAGTAATAGATAATTAAATTTTTCATTGTTATTATTGTTCAATTAGCATCAATTTACTTTCACAACCTGTTGACACCTGGACACCCATTGGAAAAACCCCATGGGTTGATGGGTTTGGGTTCCCCTGGGTTCAGGTGCAGGTCACCAAAAATTGACCTGTGGGTGACCTGTGCCATCCCCTAGTTGTATAGGCACCTTTATATGACTACAAGGCTTGTTTTAGCAACCACATCCTCCATCTGTGTTAGTATCTGTGTTGCCTGACAGGAGGGTGCAGCACATAAGCTGAAGCCAAGCCCTATTCCAAACCATGTGAAGTAACAACCTTGCCAAGATATAACTTAAGAACCTCACCACTGGCATTCTTAACAAACACATAGGTCAATTATAGAGGGAATGGATGCCAAGGGCTCACTGGATATACCTCCACTACCTTTACTGCTTACTTTCTTACTACTGAAATATCCCTTTGCTGCTCCTTCATTTTTCTTCTCTTTTAGCTCTTTCTTATCTTTTTTCCCAGCCTTCTTCCCATCAATTTCAGGAACTTCAGGTGCTCTATCAGCCTTGGATGCCTCAACAACTGCATCAGCCACAACCTTGGATGCTTTCTCTTTCTTCTCCAGTGGATTCACAGTGCAGTTCAGTGTAGGTACATTGTTAAGTCCGCGTGTCAGGCGCTTAGCTAGTACTTTCGAAGGGGCTATCTGGTTTAGTGTAGAAGTCCGTGAAGGGGCCAAAGGCCGAGAACAGAAGTCGGGGACAGACTACGGATGGAGACGGGAGCGCCGGGAGCTTAGGGTCGGTCGCAGATTGGTTCAATCTGGTCACTGAGGTGTTCGAGATCGAAGGGACTTGGCTTCAACTTATGTGTTGCGCCCTCTTCGATCGTCTGTCCCTAATTTCGGAAAGGAGGCGAGAGTTTACCGGAAATGAATCGGAAACTAGGGGGTAGACTAAGTCGATATTCATACTGGCAAACAGTCCAGTCGACTGGGAGACTATATACATGCGACTATCCTTGTACTATCTTTGCTGGTCATAAAACAAGGAGAAAGGGAGTACAAGGGGTCAATATAAAGGAGAAAACAAGGGAGTGAGGTACACGATGATCCTGCGCGTCGTCTATCAAAGGAGCAGAACCTTAACTTCGGAATCTTCGGAGGTTTGGAAACACGGAACCTCGGAATGATGCATCGGAAATCCGGAAATTGGTTATTCAGATTTTGAGCAATCGGAAAGGTCCCAGAAAGGGTGTGGGTGGTTGTGGGGGCTGGTATGGGTTTATTGAGAGTACGGGCCATAACATACATTCCCAATGTCAAAAGAAACAAGAGAGAATGGTGGGACCATTAAATCTGCCATAGAGTAAACTTGAGGTCATGTTTGGATATGGTCAAAATAACAGGTTATAGAGAGATGTGAGTAGTACTGCTTTAGGCTCTCTGTAGACTGGTAATGACATTACTCAATAAGTAAATTATTAACAGAAGAGATGCTTATTAAAACACACAATTGTGGGGTGCAGTGCTCTATAGACAGCAACATCTGCTAACCATGACCTCATGTAATGCCTCTTCCTCTACATAAGCACTTCACTGGGGTAGACACCAGGATGGGAGGGCAAAAGGTATTGAACAATGACTAGAAAAATATGAAAAAATAGTAGATAAATAGAATAATAGAATAATAGTTTCTTGATAGCATCATCAAAACAGGCAATAGAAAAGCTCAAATATTGATAATATTGGTGAAGATTGATGACATATATGTGTATTTGCACATACAGTATATGTGCCTCAAAGTAGTTGGATTTGATAGGATAAATCATGGAAATATTCAGGGATATTGTTAATTGTTGTCTTATTTGTTTTGTTGACTCATATCTTGAAAAGAGAGTAAGTGTTTTTGAAAATTTGTAAAAGTGTGATATTCTGCTCATTATAACAGACAGTGCCAACTCCAGTGGAATAAATGACTTGGTGGTCTGCAGGTTGAATGGGAAAGACAAATAGACAAAAATCACATATCTAGTGATGATAAGTGTCATATGGGATGTAATGCCTGTGTCTGCAATCTAATCAAACTCAGCATTGAGCTGAAGTGGTGTGGAAGAGAAGGCAAAGGAAGGGAATGATATAACTTGCATTTACAGCAAATTCAGTAGCAGGGGTCAAATATGGAGTAGCAGATAGAGGAGGAACCTGTCTAGATGCAAGCACAATTTCAGAGGTCTCCTGGAGGTGTACAATCTTGAGTTTGATCCACATCTTGACTGGATCCTCAGCAATACCCTCCAAATGAACCCTCTGGTCAAGCTGGATACCAAGGAAGATGCCATAGATGCATCATCATCCCAAATGGCTGCCTGGTCAACATCAGCAGGTGTAACCCTCCTCCCAGTGACCAGCTGCCACAGTTTCTTCCTCTGCAACACAGCCCTCATCTCTCCTCTCCACTGGGGATAGTTGGTATTGTTGAGAGGTGTGAGACAAAAGGAAAAAAGGTCAGGATAACTGTTGGACATGATAGGAATGTTGTGGAGTAAAAGTTGACAGATAAGGGTGTAATTTGAACAGAAGGTGGATGCAACCTGTAAGAAGCTGTGTACAAAGAATGAGGGTGGATGTTGCAGTGTGGGATGATCAAAATGTGGGACCTATAACCTGTTGGCAGGGAAGATCTTTAAAAGACCTCTTAACTGACACACACAGCAACAGGGGGGGCTTGCCAATATGGATGCTAAAAACAAAATGCCTTTTTGCCTTGTTATGGGTGCTTGAATTCAGTGCCAGAAGAATGCAAATGCAGTGGAATGAAATCATACCCCAACAACATTCTATATAGAAACCAGGTTGCAGCTCATGTGTTCATTTGATAATTTACCAGATAATTTAGCAGTTGATTTATTTTGTTTACTGTGCTCTGACTATTTCAAGTGTGTTGTTTACACTTGCAATAGTAGTTGCTTCCATTCTCATTGGGATGATGAGTATTGGAGACTATTTGCATCCCAGCGTTAACTAGTATGTCGAAGGTAAATTTCAGATTTAACTCAGTGTAATGTACGACGGGAATACTATGTTTCTTAGTCTAGAACCTCATTACTAGGTGCAACAACAACCCATGTTCCTGCATCTGAAGAACATCGTCGCATGTTAAAGAAGCCATACTTGCTGTTATCCCATCAAACGCATAACAATCAGCCATACGGACCGTTCCAATCAATCAATTTGAACCAGTAACTTGGTGACATATTTGTAAGCTCTATTTTCTCTGAAACCTACTGATGTTATTGGGAACGATGATTTATGTAGGTGGAACACATAGGCTGTAACCGTGCTGCATACGTGGAAGATGGCTAATATAGCTGCGCTCATCGAGTCACTATGACTCAGTGCTCCGAGGAGGACACGTTACCGGCGTCTAATCTTACCGTTGAAAAGAGTGGCCCGAATGATCATCTATCCTAATTTTACAGTTGTCTTACTTATCCATAAATCGCACTCTCTATCATGGGAATATGGATGAGCACATTATTCTCTGGTGAGTGCCATAGTGTCTTGCAGTAGAAAAGGAAATAATTCCACTTGTAACATTCAGGCCTCTTCGGAATGAAGGACATGCGTTAGTAACAGCTCTGTGAATATTTAAATTATTATTTATACTTGATTCTATAGGCATATTGATGCTAGGACTGGACAACGCCGGGAAGACGACTATTTTATACAAGCTAAAGCTGGGTGAGGTCGTGACCACACTTCCAACGATCGGTAAATATCCTCTTAATAATTGGCACGGAAAAATATAACAGATTATTTATCCAGGATTCAACGTCGAAACCGTGGAGTACAAGAACATCTCCTTCAACGTTTGGGACATCGGTGGACAGACCAAGATCCGGCCTCTGTGGAAACATTGTGAGTGAAAATGCTGGAAATTATCAGGCATGTTACCGTTGACCCTGTAATAATTTCAATTGAAATAGATTACAATCATACTCAAGGGCTCATCTTCGTCATTGATTCAAATGACCCTGAAAGGGTACCTGAAGCTCGTGAGGAACTTCATGCCCTTATGGCGGCTGACGAGCTACAAGATATTCTGCTGCTGGTGTTTGCCAATAAACAAGATCTACCACAAGCCATGACTGCTGCAGAACTTACTGACAAGCTTGGCTTACGTACCTTGAAACAGCATACTTGGTACATTCAGGCACGTATTTTACGTTGAAGTTGTTATATTTCGCGGAGACGTAATGTACTGATTACAATGGTTTCTCTTTCAGTCCGTGTGCGCCACTAGCGGCGAGGGTATTTATGAGGGTCTGGAGTGGTTAGGTAAAAATGTAAGGAGAGGGATATCGATCTGATACGCGATTCATCCCGGTGAAGACTACCGGAATCCTGATGCTCGTCTCTTATATATAGAAGGGAAAGACCGAACATCTCGTCTTGTGCGCCAACTCTCTACCTCGCTACGTGCCTAATATCCTAGCTTTCTCTACCTCTCTTTAGTTGCTGTATGCTACTGCAGCGTGAGAATATGAGAATCATCTGTATGAACGATACTCGTGCGGCAAGATGAATAGTAGTCACAATTAATATCAAGTCCGTTGATGTCTGCAGTAATAAATGATTTAAGTATCCCGTCCATCAACTTCACCCTGAACCTTTGTCTCTAAAAAAAATTCCATGTCACATAGAACTTCATCCGTAAACTAACACCATGTCGAACCTTCTGTTTCAATTTATTTGCTTGGACGATGCCCAGGGACAAAATTTGTATTCGACTTGTTTCCATAGCCATTCCTGCACGAGCTTCACAGTATATAGTTATAAAACGGGCCATGCAAATTGAATCAGCTTTAATTTAGCTACCAGGCACAATAAATCATGAAAAAAAAGGGGGGGAAGCGATCAGCTAAGTCAATCAATATGACCGAGCACTTGGTGAGGTATTTCCTCTCTTGGACCATCAGGTCATCCCATGGAAAGTAGATTATATTACAAGCCTAGGGAAATCAACTGTGGGACTCGATCGTACAAAACATCACCACTAATATTCAGAGTGTCCTAATTCGTCGAGAGACACAAGTATACATGACTTGTGTGGACTGAACACGTCGTCCAAAGCGTGTTGCGAACGTGGAAGCTCGTTTATTATAGCTGTGCTCATCAAGTAATCGTGAGTCATGCATGGTGCTCACCAAAGAGTACACGTTACCATCATCTACTCACACCGCTGAAAAGTCCATGCATGCTCCTCAAGTCTAATTTTATAGCCGTTTTCTTTTCTCCCCTATATCTTCATTGTGTGTCATGGGACTTTGGATGAGCACTCTGTTTTCTGGCAAGTCCGATGGTTTCTTGCAGTAGATAAGGAAAACTTACACCATCTCAAAACATTCAGCCCTCATCGGCAAGAAAGATATGCGTCTGTAACCGTTATGTCTATAGTTCCAGATTTCAGTTACAACATTATTCACAGGGATACTGATGCTCGGACTCGACAACGCCGGGAAGACGACAGTTTTATACAAGCTAAAGCTGGGTGAAGTTGTGACCACAATTCCAACAATCGGTAGGTTTCATCTTTATTGCAACGTTGACAACGGCATGTAACACACTTGCTATCCAGGATTTAATCTTGAAACTGTCAACTACAAGAACATTTCTTTCACCGTTTGGGATATCGGTGGACAAGCCAAGATCCGACCAATGTGGAGATCTTGCGAGTATTTCAGCCATTGATGGTTGATATCTAATGCATTCATGGGAATAGACTACAACAATACTCAAGGGATCATATTCGTAATTGATTCGAATGACCCGGAAAGGGTGATGGAAGCTCGTGAAGAGCTCCATGCCCTTTTGGAGGCTGAAGAATTACGAGGCGTTATGCTGCTTGTATTTGCCAATAAACAGGATTTACCCCAAGCCATGACCACTGGAGAACTCGCTGATAAGCTTGGCTTACGACTCCTCAAACACCATCCTTGGTACATCCAGGCACGTGTCTTTTATGATGAGATAAGGTATACTGATTAATCATTATCTTGCAGTCTGCGTGCGCTACTAGCGGCGAGGGTATTTATGAGGGCCTGGAATGGTTAGGTCAAATTTCAAACCAGAAGGGTATCAGATCGACACAGATTGATCATGGAGGGGAAGATTGGAGCCTGGTGTATTCCTAGGACAGACAACACGATCCCCTTTTCATGTTTTGTCTGCTCTTCTCTGTATAGGAAGTCCTGAGAAATTCCTCTACATCTCTTACTTCATGTCCTGCAAGGATGAAGACTAAGAAGACTAAGGATTATCTGTATGAATGATGCTTGCGGCATAGAATGGAAAGCAGGCACAAACATTGTTTAGCCAGATGTTGCTGCCCTATGTAGTGCAGTAATAGAGAGTATTAGTTACCCATAGTTATTAGCCCAGGCATATTCCACAAATGCTAAAATTTATCAAGTGACCATGAGAAATTATTAGTTGCAATCACAGCCTGTCACATATTGTCTACAACTTATGGATCCCACTCCCCCTAGTGATTTCTATGGTATCCCTCCATTTACCCAGCATGCATGTTGAATGTAACACCTATTCCTGTTACGATGTGAAGGAATAACATAATCGTAATAAACGTAATATCTCCCAAAGATAAACAATGGCAAGGTTCAGGACAGGGCATGGCTTCAACTTGTATGTTGCACCCACCAGATTGCACTGGTCCCTAATTTTGGAATAGCGAGACAGAGAATTAGCTTAGTTGAAATCAATGTCAATTATCTGACTGAGGACTGAACTACTGAATGTACAAGATCTTTATACTAATTTCAAATCTACTAGGAGTCGACTAGATTCCTGTCATAGATAAGAAAGCCGAGGATCGTGAAAAGCAAGAATGGAAATACTACATCCCAAATCTTGATCTCCTCCATGACATTGGGGGGTGACAAGTCACCCCAATTCCCAACGGAGTTACCCCAGGAACGTAATAATGAATTGGATATAACAGACTGAATAGAATTGCAAATAAATGAAAGTGGAGCGGAACATAAATGAAAGGATATTAATGTAAATGAAGACAGAATGGAATTGTGAGCATATGGAGTGTGATGTAAATGGAATGAGTGAATTGACAGGAGCATGTGATGCCAAGATGGATACACAAGGTGCATATAGTCTGTGGGCTGAGGGTGTATAGTTGGATAGGTGAGTGAAGGTGGAGTTGGGCTGAGTGGGCTGAAATGAATAGTCAGGTATGCTAGCATATGGTTCCTAACAGTATCCCCCCCTTATGGCTGAGTCCCATGAGGCCACAGAAATGAAGTTCTAGAATGGTGGCCCCGATGGAGTTTGGAAATGTGAAAGCATATAAGAGTGACCGTGAGGGAGTTTGGGGGGTAACCATCATTGCCATCAAAAATGGACAACTTGTACATCAACCCCTCATATATCCACAAGCTCATGGGCATATACAGCTTGCCCATCATGTCTACCTCAACAACCCTTGTCCCATCGACATCCCTACTCCCTTGTTGTCCACCATTGAATGTGCTAGGATGCAACTCAAAGAAGATGCACAAGGCGGCATCAGACTTCCCCTTTGTTACTCCTGGTCGGTGCCATAGATCGAAGTTGAAACACGAGAGGTAGAGGGACCAATGGGCTTGTCACCTTCTTTGAAGATCGGAAGTACTCTAGATTCTTATGGTTGGTCCAGATTCCGACAGGGTGTTCAGCGCCCTCTAAGAAGTGTCTCTACTCTTCTAAGGCCTGGATGATTGCAAGCATCTCCTTGTTGTGGATCTCATAGTTCCTTTCTACTGGGGAGAGGCTTTTTGAATAAAAGGCAATTGGGTGCCACTTGCCATCCTCGTGTGACTGCTGCAAAAGGACCACCCCCATGGCAATGTCAGAGCTATCTGCTTCTACTCAGTAAGGGCAAGCATCGTTGGCAAACCCGAGGATGGGTTCCATCGTGAACTTCATTTTAAGCCCTTCAAAAGCTGCTTGTTCCATGTCTCCCCACCTCCACTTCACATCCTTCTTTATGAGTTCAAACAATGGCCTGGCGTGATGCAAGAACCTCTCAATGAACCTCTGATGGAAGTTAGTGAAGCCAAGGAAAGCTTGAACCTCTTTCTGGCTTGATGGGGTTGGCCAACCCATGACACCTTCTACCTTGACTGGGTCCATCTCTACCTTGCCATGAGATATGATGAGGCCTAAGTTTTCGATCCTTGTCTGTTCAAACTTGCACTTCTCCGGCTGGAGGTAGAGCTTGTGGGCCCTTAATCGTTCAAGGACCTCCCGGATGACCCGTCAATGCTCTTCGAGAGTCTTGGTGAAGATGAGGATGTCATCCAGGTACACACATACGTGTCTTTCCATCACAAGGTCCTGAAGGATGTTGTTCATCATAGTCTGGAACATCGTGGGGCTGTTGGTAAGGCCAAAAAACATAACAAGGGGTTAGAAGAGCCCTCGGTTTGTGCAGAATGCTGCCTTCCACTCATCTCCCTCCTTGATTTGCACATTGTTGAACCCTCACCACACGTCTAATTTAGTGAAGTACTTGGCCCCCCAAAGTTGCGCAATGAGTTCCAAGATGATAGGGAGAGGGTATTGGTTCTTCACTGTCATCACATTGAGTACCCGGTAGTCCTGGACCAGCTGAAGGGAGCTGTCCTTTTTCTTAATGAAGAATACGGGGCTGCCCATAGGGGATTTCAAGGGGTGGATACGACCCATGTGGAGGTTTTCCTGTAGGAACTTATTTAGTTCTCACTGTTCCCTCAGGGAGAGTGGGTATACCTTGCAGGCCAAGAGTTTTTCACCCGGTTCCAGTTCGATTGCATGGTCCCATGTCCTCTGCTTGGGGAGGGAATCGAAGGACTCTTTCTTGAAGCGATCATTGAAGTCCTGGAGATAAGGCAGGATTGCCCCTTTCTCCCTAGGAGGAGTGCTCCAGAGTACCCATTTGGCCAGTTGTGGCTGCTGTGATAGTCCTGATTGGGACATTTGGTAGTGCTACAGTCATGAAAAGGCGATCACCTGGTTCAAGGAGGGGCATACCATTGTCAGTGCTTTCACAGTCTTCTGACTCATCAACTGTCATGTTCAGCAAGGGGCCTGCCCAGAGGGCCCAAATCACCATTTCCTCCTGATGTTCCTCCTGCAACTTGGCTCAGCAGGTATGGCATTGGGTGGAGCACTGACTTAGTGTGACCTCTTGCATATGCCAGTTGACCTCAGGGTTATGATTGTGGAGCCAGGGATAGCCGAGGATCATCTTGTGCTTTTCTAGATTGGTCATGGCAAATATGGCTTGTTCTGAGTGATCTTGATAGTGTAAGATCACATCGACCACGTGCCAAATTGCTCCTCCTTCATTTGGTGTACCATCGATGTTGTACACTGGTGCGGGTCAAGTCAATGGGCACAAGGTCAATCTCTCGGCAACTGCAAACTTCTGGTCTATGAACAACCCAGTCGCTCCGCTTTCTAGTAGGGCGGTTATGCCCTTAACTTCAGCCATGTCGGTAGTCTGTATCTCTACCTTGAGGTTCAGCAAATTCAGCGAAGGGGTGGAGGCTACTACATATTGTTTTGGGAGACTATGTTCCCAACATTTTAACCTAGGGGGGAAGATGGTAGTTTCAGTGAGATCGGCTCAGGAGTGTCTTCATCACTTGTGGCTGAGGCATCATCGTCTGAATACTGAGTTGTATTCTCTATATCAGAGTCTATAGACAGAGCAGAAAAACGATTAAACAAGGGCAGTGAGGGCACATCCTTTACTCACTGCCTTGGGCAAAATCCCCCAAATCCACTTCCTTGACCCCCTTGGCCTCATCAATATCTTGAAGGTCTGCAGACACCATCCAGTACTCTAGCATCTCCTCATGCTCCTCTGCCATCATGAAGCGCACATCATATGCCTGGGGGCAGTCTCAGGCAAAGTGGCCAGTCTTGCTACATCGCCGGCATGTGAGGGGAAGAGGATACTGCCATCTAGTCATATTGACATCCATTGGCATGGGTCAGGGGGGCAGGATTAGAGGAAGGGGGGCCAATGATGTTCTAGGAGGTACAGGTGCAGCTTGCCTAATCGGGGGTTTGACAAGCCTTCAGCTAGGCTGTGGCATGGAGGCATGTGATGATGGAAATTGAGGTCCCTGGAAGGCTTTGTTTGCTGTGCATGTGAGAGCTACCACCCATGGCAGTGTACCATGCCAAGATGTCATTGTCCTTTGGCCTCCCATCTAGTATCAGCATGATGCAGCTCTGGATTGTAGAGTCGAGGCCTTGCCAGAACTTCATAACAATAGATTGCCCATCTATATATTTGGCCTTTTAGACTAAGTCCTCAAATTGGTTGATATACTGGTCAACCGAGCGCTTGCCCTGATGGTACTGACATGACTCTAGTTGATTTGCTGCATCAGTAGCCTCATGCAGGGGGTAGAAGTGTTGCCAAAAGGCTTTGGCAAAAGCCTTCCAGTTCGCATAGAGTGGTCTGCCTGTTTTTCTTCGTGGGCAAACACCTGACCAGAGAAGGTCGCAACTCTCCTAGTCTTCATGAAGGATAGTGCCCAGAGGATCTGAGACTGCTCGTCGGGGAAATTGGTGGCACAGACACCAAGGTATAGGGTGCAGGACTGCATGAATGCTCATCCGTGTGCATGGTCACCATCAAACTCAGAGGGCTTGGCGGGTTCCACCATCCATTTCATGGGCTGCTAAGCATGGGTCGGGAGACCTGCTACTAGATTCATGGTGGTCACCTGCGGTGTGTTCAGCCTCATCTCCAAATCCTGCTTTTCCCTTCTCTCTCTCAGTAACTCCTGTTCTATACTGACCAGTCGGTCCAATAATTCCTGGGCCAATGGCAAATCCATAAGGGATAGGGTGTTTTTCTTTTATAAGTGAATGAGAAGGGGTTACTGCTGTTGCTACTTCTGAAGAGATTCAATTTGGGGTTGCATGATGAGGCAGCCGGTACTTGTGGGAGAGAGTTTTCTACTGTAAGGGCAACCTAAGCAGGTGTTCTACCCTTGGGCAGTGCACTGGCGAAGGGGGATCCAAAGGTTTAGTATAGTGCCTAATATATAGTGACTAGCCTACCTGGTGAAGGGGGATCCAAAGAGAAAACTTTAGGGAACCCTTGGCCTACTAACTACTGTATATAAGCACTGTCACTATGGCACTCTGTGCCATACCGGGTATCGTTCTCCATACTGATCAGGAAGTTCTGCCAGGGTCTCAACACTGGAAGCGACTGACAAGAGGAGGGCCGATAGTTATGGTTGACACTCCTGAAGGGCAATCGCCAGTGGTGATGGTCGTTTGGTGAGTATTTCATTCAGCACTGCCATGAGTGGGCCGAACAGTTCTCAGTCCATGGGTATGAAGTACGGGTGGGGCGGTGTCAGTTGGGATTTGTTATTGGGGGTTCCCCTGACAGGAGCCTTCAGAAGTCAGCTGAGGTTTGATACCAAGATTAAGCATGACTGGTTTGCTTTTTCAAGTTATTATGGAGAGTCTATGACAAACTCATGCACTTGGGAGGAAGCAAGATTTCATTCAGGGTATACAGTGATGTTTGGGTAATGTCCCTTGTTAGCAAAGAAGGGAGAGATGCTCATAATAGTGTTTGTGGCATTATTGTAAGTGAATTCAGCTAGTGGTAATAGTTCAGACCACTTTTCCTACTGATAGTTGCAATAGACTTGAAGGTGCTGTTTGATTTACATGTTCAGTATGGCTGTCAGCTTCAGGATAGTTGTCAAGCTTCGGGTCCTGACAGACTTTGGTACTGCCGAGGGGTGTTTGCGAAAGGTTGGGCGGACTATGGCCAAGTCCTGCAGGCCAAGAGTAGTGGCATTGGCTTCAACGTGCTTGTGCGTTGCACCCTACTTGCCGTGCGTGCCACTGGATTTGCAACAGACAGATACTCGGGGGGATGCTGATGATGCTAGCCCAAGTCGAGGACTTAACAGAGGAGAAGAAGGTAGAAGGGCCTAAGCCTAGTCAATACCCAGAATGAGGAAATATGTACATGCATGTCCTACTTATATAGGTTAAGAAGTGACATGTGGAATAAGGAATGTGGGACAACAAGGTATGCAGAGCATGTGGTTATTGTCTACAACGAATAAAATTAGAACAAGGAATGCAAAACGGGGATAGAACAATAAAGGATAGGATAATAGAGTCGTGACTCGAGATAGGTCAATAAGGAGTGGCCGAGTATAAAACAATGGAGTTGTGACCGAGGATAATACAAGGACAGGAAGTCCCGAAGTGAAATGGATCGAGTAATGGGCAAATGGTGTGGCGGAACATGCCAAGCCTAGAACGGTGTACCAAGTGACGTGCATGCGGTGTGGACACTTGTACGTGGACGTAGAATGGCTGCTTGGTCGGCACTGCCGAATAACCGGGACCTCGGTACGTGTACTTGACAATAGTAGCCTGAGGTGAAGTATAGGTACATGTCTAGGGCTTTACCAAGTGATCTGAAGAAGTGAGACATGAATTCACTTCCATTGTCAGATATTACATGACTTGGTATACCATGTTTCAAAAAGACATGAAGTACAAACAGTTTAGTTCAGCTGAAGTAATCATGTCAACCATAGGAATAAAGATGCTTTGTTTTGTGAGTCTATAGACTATTACCAGAATTGAAGTAAATCCTAAGGATGGAGGGAGAAGTCTATGGAAATGGAGTTCCAGGGTCATTTGGGAATGGGTAGTTACTTCAAAAAGCTGTAAGGTTTTTGTTATTATGATTTAGAATATATACATGTTGTGCAGGATTTGCAGAATTTGACAACCAAAGTGCACAGGCCTGGCCAGGTATATTCACAGTGAACCAGGGAGAGCATTTTATTCTGAACAAGGTGACCTAAGAGCACATGATCATGTTTATACTGAAGCATGCATAATTTGAGGTTGTGTTACGATAGTGAATAAGACGTAATCGTAAATATATTGATTCTCCCAATGGCGAAGTTATTGGCGAGGTTCGGAGTTAGGGTTGGCTTCAACGTGCTTGCGTTGCGCCCACTTGGATCGTACGGTCCCCAAATTTCGTA
>QLPI01010307.1:0-13005 GCA_003314275.1 Chroogomphus rutilus
GTCCAAGCTATCTTAAGGGGCTCACACTTAAACAATGACAGATCTAATGCAAATGATTTGTGAACAGAGGAAGAAGGGAGAACACTGACAAACCTACGGCGCAATATGGACAACCGGGCCTAGTGTTCGAATCTCTCGCCACCAGCTTGTAAGAGACGTCACTAGAAAAGTGTGACACCGATCCCAGCCGAACACAGAGACAAAAAAGAAATGGAAGCAAGAAAAAAGTATGAAGAAACCCCTCCTAGAAGATGATGTTATCAATAGATCGAGCGAGGCATTGAACCTTCGACTCACTGGGGCATAAGCAAGGTGGACAATAAAGACAGGATCGAGTGTACAAAAATCAAGGCAGACAAGTGATGGATGGGGGCGAAGAGAGAAGGGGTGGTGGTGGATGGGAGAAGAAGAAGGGGACGGGCGGTCAAGACTTTATAGAGAATTGGTAGGCGATGCGGCTGGTCCGGCACGAGATAGAATGGAAGCTTATGAATCAGCAATCAGCATCGGCGAAACCCGACTCTGCACGAGGCCTGCCGCGTGTACAAACCGAGCCCAGAGAGCGTGAGCACAGCAATGCTTCAAGATAAACATCCCTCACAATGACAGCCCTCTGGCGTGCTCAGCTGGACACCTCTCTGTGAGCACAGAACAATTTCTCTCGCTCATTCAATACATCAGATACTTGCGCTGGCAGTTCATTTGATCTTGTGACAACTTCACGTGATACCACCTCCAGGTGGGGCCTGTTGTGTCATCAGGTGACCCCGTGAAGCGCCCTAAGCAACTTCTGGTGTATTCCCGCGGATCCGCAATTCTGAGCTTATCATCGCTGAGCCACTCAGCTTTAGGCCAAACACAACATATATCAGTCAGTCCGGCTTCACTGTTTGGGCGCGGTCCAAGTGTCAAACAAACACAATACATCGTGACGCGAAAAGACTCCATAACCAGAAGGGAAGACCGAGTCCCCGGCTCCACTTTGAGTATAAAGGTGTTTCATGCACTTCTTTTGCATTGGTTACCTGAGAAGTCATGCAGTATACATTTAGGGAAGGAGAGCGCACCTGCCCCCTTTACCGATGTTTGAGGCTGATTGATTTTTTGGTTTGCGCTCGAAACTTGATTAACCGAGGTACCCTGACCGTAATTTAGTTCCGACTGTGAGGTTGCCATGCGGCTTTCCGTACCCACGTTCCAATCCGATACGGCAGGATCGAGTCTCAACCTCCGGTTTTTGCGGCGGCGCCAATTATTGTATAGTGTCAAACCACACCCATCCCTCAAGCTCAACGAGCCACCCCCCTCCCTCCCGGGGGAAGCAGCCAGCCAGCCCAGCCAGCCAGCCCAGCAGAAGAGCCCAGCAGAAACCCCAGCAGAAACCCCAGCAGAGCCCAGCCAAGCCACAGCAGAAACCCCAGCCAAAGCCCAGCAGAAGAGCCCAGCCAAAGCCCCAACAGAGCCCAGCCAAAGCCCAGCCAAAAGCCCAGCCAAAGCCCAGTCAAAACCCCACCAGAACCCAGTCAAGACCCCAGCCAAGGCCCAGCTGAGACCCCAGCTGAGACCCCAGCCAAGGCCCAGCCGAGGCCCAACCTATACCTGTGACATTTTGACCTGTTCCACAAAATAATTTACTCTGCCACAACAAAAGCTTTTTTGCCCCTATAATATAGAGCCAAAATGTTCTCAAGACACTTCTTAGCTGTAATATAATTAAAAAATAATAATCTACAAAGTTTTGAGCTAAAATTGAGTTTGACTGAAATCTGTATCAAGGAAGTCTACTATACTGTATATACAAAATTTTATGGGGCTACTCACACATGCTGACCACCGGTGTCCATGACACAGTTTGAATTTGAAATCAAATTATTTACATGGACATGTATATAGGCTTTACCTGTGTGAATATCATACAATATCAATATGCAATCAGATCCTACAGAAGAAATCACAGAAGATTCTGATGGATGGTATCATCGCAGCTGGACATTTGTCAAGTTTTTTTTTGGGATGGTGCATGGTGCTAGCATCGGTTAGCAGTGGTCATACGTGAACATGGTCCTGCTCACCACATCAGATAGGAGCATGCTGGGGGCATTGTCTCAGTTAGCAGTGGTCATGCATGAATGCTGACCTGCTCACTGTTTGATAGCAGTTGACGTGTGACAATGAATCGAAACTGATGGTAGGTGAGGCTTCGAATGGACCACCTTTGCAGAGTAGGTGATGTAGCAGTTGGCACGGTGGTTGAAGAACGTTGTTGTGGTGTGGGCCACATATATTAACCCAGCTTGGGCTGTGAGCAACAGTGTATAAGCTCTGTCAGGAGGCGGTCATAAAAGGCAGGGGGTGTACCTATTCGGTCATGTCAGGTGGGAGCGTGCACGCTGTCTAAGAAACAATGGATGTGGACTACTGAGCGTATTGGAGTTGGGGAGTGTTGCTAGTAGAATCAATGTGTTTGAATGAAGCCACTGCCCACTTACAGCCCAGTTTGAGTCCCAAGCTCACAGTGGAGGAGCACCTGTCAACCATCAAACTCCCTCCTGCTTTGAGTCCTGCGCCCAAGGAAGAGGTGGACATTGGACTTGTTCACAGGAGTGACATCCTCGCCCTCTTCCACAGCAATACCCCCCCTCCAGCCCTTCTGGGTATGCTCGGCACCTTTGCGCTTGTTGGGTGAAGGTGGTGGAGCAACAGAGGTGGAGGCAATGGCTGAGGCTGAAGTGGCAGTGGAAGTGGAGACTGTAGCAGAGGAATACTGGGAAACAACGGCGCAGAATGATGCGGATGGGGTTGAAAGTGATGTCCCATGCGAGGATCCAGTAGCCATGTGAGGATCACAACTGAGGGTGCTGGTTTTGGTAGTATAGTGACAAGTAGCACGATTAGTCTTGGACAGAAGCCGAGCTTGAGATCGGTTGCCTTGGCCATGAGTAGCTGGTATACTGTAAAAAAAAGAAAAAGAGCCTGGAAGGACTGTGAATGGCAAAAACATGGCCACAATGGCTGCAGCATTGTACTGCTAGTCGCAGGCATGAGCAGGAAGTATTGCAGGAGTACTTCTTGGCAATGAAAAAGAAGAGTCAGAATAGTGTTCTTGGAAAATTTGTTGGATGATGAGCTCACCATCACTGTAAAGTGCCAGTATGGCCTTGGACGGTCTGCCATGTACCTGAGTTATCATTGGTGCAGGGGTCATGGTGGAAGGAGAGGCCACTCTCACTGATGAGACCATTGCAGGGCACCTGACATGACACATGACACAGTGACACCAGCACACCACATGTGCTAACAGCCCCACACATGGGGGTGTCAGGAGGTGCAGTGCATTAGTGTCAAGGCATGGTTCGTGTGGTCAGGAGCATGGCCATGGTGGGAGGAAAGGTGTTCGCATGTGTTGGGTGCAGCACATGTTCACATTGTGCACCCACCACATGCTGAGGTCTGTCCTCCACCATGCATGATGCAGCAACACCAGTGCACCGGGTAGGTGGGGTGGATGGTGGGAGGAGGAGAGAGTTGAACTGGTCACCTGATGTGGTAAACCAGTCACATGACAATGATTTGGGTAGGGTGCTGACCAATTGCTGACCAATTGCTGACTCAGAAAACACCCACAAGGATCACAACCATACTTTAATATATAGATTTGGTGCTCACGGTGGAGGGCTTGGGTGGTATCAGAGATCTCAGCACAAGGCCAAAATAAAACATATCAATCACATGAGACTTCGCACTATTATGAGCTAGACTTCTATATACCAATTTATATGCTTCCATTCAAGAAAAATTATTTTGTTCAGGGATGCTACTCTAGACAGGATCCTTCAGCCAACTACTCATCTAGGCATCCTTCTATGGTATCACTCTATCTTCATCTTACCTGTGCTCCTACTGTTGAATGGTGAGTCTTGCAGTCTGAGATAGGCACATGGATGTATGTTCTTTTCCTCTTACCCAGGTGCTTCTATCGGGTAAGCATTCATATCCAAATAAATCTCAAGCAAGGCTTCAATCTGTTCTAAGACCCATTCTTTGTCTCTAATAAGAAAATAACAGCTTTAGAGTGTGAAGATAACAGGAATAGTAAAGATCTGCCAAAATACAATATAATTGATTTCACAGTTGTTAGACTGATAGTATGATAACAAAAGAGCTCTCTTCTTGTTTTACAATACATAGACTAAATAAAATATGAATAGGATATGGAAAAACTCAATGGAACATGGATACATGGGAGAGTGATGCATACATGGCATCATCTGGGAAGAATATTATACAAGTAGATTTGGTAAGGAAAAAGACAATGAAATACAATAGAACATATATAATAGAACCTCTAGTCAGAAAATTAAAATATTTCCTAAGTTCAGTAGCTGGCTAGGCTTATTCCCATCCTACAAAGTTGTGCTGTTGCTTGGTGTTAAAGATGATAATGTTAAGGATTTGACATTCAGCCCAAACATCTCTTCTTCTGATCACTGGCAACCAGGACCTGATGGTATTGGAGAGAGGGTATGGATTCTATGCATTATCATCCCTGATATCTTCCTTTGACCGGAGTTTGAATTTGCCATTGTATTTCGCAGTTGTGTGACTCTGTGACCTCAGCTCTTTTCCAAGAGACTGAGGTATGAGTTCAAGTTTATTCTTATATTTCATACAATTGTTGACCATTCTTTTAGATAGTATTTCAGGTAGCTAATTACTTCTAATATGAGCTCTTTTCCAAGAGACTGAGATAGTATTTCAGTCCTTATATTTCAACAGGTTATGGGCCCCGGTGACGCTGGGAATTGACCTAAGACATCTGGAACTGAGCCACGGGTGGCACCCGTTGATCACAGCCAAGCTGCAGTCTATTGGGACACAAGACATGATGAACCAAAGCCCAGCCAGCAATGTACTTGTGGGTGGCGCCCGCTCACGAAAATCAGCCATGACACGCATAATGTGCAAGGTTGTACTGTATGGTACAAGGACAAGGCATTTATTACACTTCGACTCACCATTTAAGAGGGAGCGAAGCACCACCGGCCAAAACGAGTCCGCCGGCGAACACGTGTAACGACAACCGTTACGGCGATGTGCGGCCCCTTCCACTTACCACATGCAGCAGCCCAGACCTGACCCAAGAGACATGAAGAGCCCACCAGGGACCGCGAGAGGACAGCGATACATGCGCAAGGGGCGCGGTCTACACAAGCGTGGCGATACCGAATAACTTGCCGGGATTGAAGCTGCCGTTCTTCTCGAGGACCGAGGCAACGATAGGAACTGTAGAGTTGACAGGGTTGGAGATGACAAGAACATGGGTGTCAAGGGAAATGTGGGAGATAGAGGAGGCTAGGTCGCAGACAATGCTTGCATTCGTGTTGAATAGGTTGCCGCAGGGCCTCACACTTCCTTGCTGGGATCGCCGAACGGGCCCGCTCAAGACGCCCGTAACTGGTTGCTGTACAGCTGGGCAGCGAGCACTAGAAGGCCCTTGTGCACAGGATCCAATAGGGAGGCGATGAGGTTGTCAAGGCCAAACTAATGCCACGAGGGAGGGCGTGCAAACGCAAGACCTCCAGGCAAGCGGCGACAGCATTGTGAGGACAGACACGGAACGAGAGGAGGATGACCGCTCGTGACGTGCCAGACGATCGCGCATGCGTACGAGTAACATGAGCGCAGACACGGTGGAACAAACCTACATGAGGGGTGGCACGCGGGCATGCAGGGGGGCAGCCCTTCTTCCCGAGGCGATGGAGACAGCGCAAGAGGCTCAGCGATCCAAGCTCCAAGCGATCACATCGAAGAGAATCGCCGTTATGACGTCTTCTGATCGCCACACCCGATTCTGTGCACTTGGGAACACTCTGACATGGGAGTGAACATACAAGACTTGGCAATAGATCCTGCGCAGGATCTTGCAGTACTGATTGCTCACCTTGATGCTCCATCGACTCTTGTTGAACCACCATGCGAGTTTCTGATACATCTCTGAACGAGCAGAAAACCAGCTGATACCTGCAGCTGTGACCATTCTTCACCGAGTGGAAGGCGCCCACCGAAGAGGCATCAAGACCGGATCCTCTCGATTTTCAAATGCAGTACACAGACTTGGACGGTGATATTATAGTCATGTCATCGGACAGCAACGTAACGGATGCGGTCAAGATTGCGAGGGATGCGCACACAGATCGTGTGGTGCTGATCATTTGAGGTGGAAAGGGATGGGATGAAACTGGTGCATCACATAGTGAAGTCAAGGCAAATGAAGTGTCAGAAACGGTATTGAAGGAGACGAAGGAGGTCGAGCAGGCCCAAGTAGTAGTGCCCAAAGTGACTGCCCCAGCACCACCACCACCACCGACCAAAGCACAGACGCCAATCGCGGCGAGCGATGACATATTTGGCATTCCGCAGGATATGGTGTTTCCCGCAAGCATCGGCGTATTGGCCATTGTCATTATTGGAATTTTCACGATCTCGAGGTTCAGTCAAGATTAGGGGAGCGGAGGTGTGCACATATCATGTGGCATTAGAGGATTGGTTAAGAGGAGGGGAGTGAAAATAAAGAGCAAGACGAGGATGCAGAGTGTAGAATACCACTAGACGGTGGTCAAGCGCTATGAAAGAGCCAAAAAGATCCTCGGCGGACGAGTCACAAAGGGTGACTTCTAGTCTGTGTTCGACCGTGCTCATCAAATATTACATGAAACATCTGGCATGGAACTTCATCATGAGATTATGCATGGAGAGGGATAAGGCAGCTGTGACCAGAGACAGTGCTCACGCCCAGGATAGAGAGGGCAGAAGCGCAGATGAAGTTGGTCTAGTTTCTACATACAACGGTCCCTCAATAATAGGCCGCACGAAGGGCATGCGAACAACGATTGTGCAAATGCTGAAAAAAAAAAGATCAAACGAAAGAAGGGTGAAGGTGGATTATGTCTAACAACCATCTACAACATGACCGACCGACCTCCGGTTCGAGGGGGAGTTTTGGATATGATGTCGCCCCAAATGTCGGACTGAGTCCATCAAGACTATAAACTGAATATCGTACCGCATGACGAATACAAGGGATCGCCGATTGAAACATTAATGCAAAGAATACATGGATCGATAGGGAACAAGAGGCCACACATTGAGGAAGGGTTCACAGAAGAGGTGGAACAGGGAATCAGCGAGAATCTAAGAGAGAGGAAGGAGACTGCTCACCCGTTGCCAAACGATTCCACAATCGAGACCACGCGGTTGAGGCGAACGAGCGCAAAACCGGCGTGAGCGGATCGCAACACATCGCGCACTACAGAGAATGAGCGAACGAGCGAGTCAGTGAGAATCCCAGACCCCAAATGAACGGCAAAACTTACCGCTATCGAGATGGAGGCCGCTGACCGCCACGCAGATACGAACTCGGAACGAAAGGCCGCCGCACATAACGCGCATCGTCGAGGTGGAGCCATCGAGGCAGGCCGCCGTACCATCCACAGGGGCTGCGAGACCTGTTGTAACGTTGAGAGGACCGGATGCTGCGCAGAACCAGGTCGAGGCCAAAGACATTGAAGTCTTGAATCCATTGTACAGCTGGCCCAGCTTTAGCTTTAGCTCAGTATCGCCACCGCCATCGAACGAGACAATGGCGGATGACGCGGAACATCCAGATACGTGTCACGTGACAGAGTCACGCACATAGGGGGACGCGACACCGATCTCCATTTGCGTAACAATAGCATTATATATCTACCTACAAAAAGTGAGAACGACATGAAGATAGTCTATGCATATGGGGAATTAAGTCGGCATGAGAACGCGCAAGGCGAGCGACCGACACAACCGCATACATCCACCGACACCTCCCTCACGACATGTTCACGCTTGACTCAACCATCGCAAATGACACCACCCCAAGTCCAACTTTAAACTAGATCGGAGTCCGTCATGACTATAAACTGAATATCATACAGTGGAGTCCGTCATGACTATAAACTGAAGAACTTGACTTGAGTCTGTCACGACTATAAACTGGTGACACGACCCGAGTCCGTCATGACTATAAACTGATGAACTCGACCTGAGTCCGTCACGACTATAAACTGATGAACTCGACCTGAGTCTGTCACGACTATAAACTGATGGAATGAACCTGAGTCTGTCATGACTATAAACTGATGAAATAAACTGGAGTCTGTTATGACTATAAACTGGACCTGTTGAGTATGAGTCCGCTATGACTTTAAACTGGATTGGAGTCTGCTATGACTTTAAACTGGACCGGAGTCCCCTATGACTTTAAACTGGACTGGAGTCCCTTTGGATTAGACTCAGGGGGAGTGTTCAGAATTTGGTGTTCAGCCTGAACATTCAAGCTATTGGGGATAGAACAGATGATTTGGACTGAGGGGGAGTGTTAAGGATTTGACATTCAGCCCAAATATCTCTTCTTCTGATCACTGGCAACCAGGACCTGATGGTATTAGAGAGAGGGTATGGATTCTATGCATTATCATCCCTGATATCTTCCTTTGACCGGAGTTTGAATTTGCCATTGTATTTCGCAGTTGTGTGACTCTGTGACCTCAGCTCTTTTCCAAGAGACTGAGGTATGAGTTCAAGTTTATTCTTATATTTCATACAATTGTTGACCATTCTTTTAGATAGTATTTCAGGTAGCTAATTACTTCTAATATGAGCTCTTTTCCAAGAGACTGAGATAGTATTTCAGTCCTTATATTTCAACAGATAAGGTAGAAGACAAACAGTTTCTGCTAAGGTCATGTGACTCAACTGTCATATCCACCATTTCACACAAGGATCTGGCAACATTGACCAAAATTTGATTCTGAGACCACAGATCAATGACATAGGACTATATGTATGTACATGGTCTTGGTTGTACTTTTTGAAAAAAAAATCACTATTGAAAATGTAGTATATCCAAACTTTCAAATATCTTCCCAAAATTCATAATCACATCTTTAAGCAGTCTGACATTGTGTGATGCACCAAAGACCGCAACATTCCTCAGTTCTGGCAACACCCAGTAATCTATAGCACAGAGTCGCATGGGGTCCTGTTATTCTGCAGGGCCTGGATAATGGCTTGATTGTCAAGGGCAATCAGGGCTAGCAGTTTGATGGGTTTCCAGCAGTGTTAGTCCCAGAATCAGGCTGATGATTTCTCCTTTGAAGACTGTGTGTTTAGAGTCTTTGCCTAGCCTGTATCAAAGGGCCTGCCTATCTTGAAGGGTGACCACCACTACACCAATTTATCACCATGTCAAAATGGACAAGCATTTCAAAGAGAAGGATCTTATCAATTTCATTTCCAAGTTATACAAAGGTCGCATCCAAAGTCTTTATGATTTTCACAGGTACCAATATACCCATCTAAACCTGTGTATGTGGACACATGCACTCTGATTACTACCACTTTTATCAGGGTTATCACCAACACCATTCAAGGTGTCTACCCATTGTCATATGTCTTGGTGCAGGAGTTCATGTAGACAAGATGATTGGTGATGCTCTGGGTAGGTGTGCATATATTGAAGTTGACCTGTGCATAGACTTACATGCCTATCCACATAACAGAGAAGAAAACAACTGCCATGAAAAGAACTCAACAATTCCACTAATTGGCATAACAGTTACCTAAGGCTGGTACAATGTGAGTGTACAGAAGGTAACATATGCTACCTCACTACAGTGTAGTCTGCGACAGGTTTCATGTGTTGATCCAGCAATGGGTAAGTTGTTTTCTTCTTCCCTTTCAATTCTTCACTGATCCTCCTGCCCATTTCTTCCACAAAATCTTCCTCTGTATGCAATCCCTTGCCCTTCACTGGCTCATCCTTTGTCTGTGGTAACATACTGGTTTGTCTGTGGTAACATACTGGTCTGTGGTAACATAGTGGTTGGTGGCCCTTTGTTTGTTATATGCATTGTGCTGACTCATGTATTTGTTCAGTCTGTGCCTGGCTCTTTTGTTATGATATGTTCTATTGTTTGCATGCAGCCTATGGCTGGGTTTGTCGGTGACTCACATTCTGTGACATATGATGCTTCACGTTCAGTCTGTGCTGGTTGTTTCAATGCTGCATGTGGCAGCTGCTCGACAGTCTCAATCCCTGTAGTGAGTTTTATCATTCTCATATGATATATGGCTCTGACTAACTTGTTTGAAGATTCATCCTACATGATTGTCAAGTACACATACTGAGATTCCCATAATTTGGCAGTGCTGAATGGACAGTCATCCTATGTCCATGTACAAGTGCCCACACCACATGCAAATTACTTTGTACACCAGTCTCGGCTCGGCACATCTGCCATCCACATTCCTCATCCCCATCCCTCATTCGCTTTACCTCATTCACCATCCATTAATCTCACCCCATCCACTCCTTAATCCTCGCTCCGCCTCACCTCTGGACATCCTGTCCTTGTTTTATCCTCGGCCACAACCCCATTGTTTTATAGTTGGGCACTCCCTATTGTCCTATCCTTGGCCACATTCCTTATTATTCGATCTTTTATTGTTCTATCCCCATCTACATTGCTTCATTCTAATTTTACTTATTGTAGACAATACCCACATGCTCTGCATACCTTATTGTCCCACATTCCTTATTCCACATGTTGCTTCTTAAACCTATATAAGTAGGACATGCATGTACATACTTCCTCATTCTAGGTATCAACTAGGCTTAGGCCCCTTACCTTCTCCTTCCTCTGTAAAGTCCTTTACTTGGGCCAGCACCTTTGGTACTCCCCGAGTATTCCCTCTGTTCCAAATTGGTGGCATGTATGGAAAGTAGGATGCAATGCATGAGTAGATTGAAGCCAAAGCCACTACTCCTGGCCTGCAGGACTTGGCCGTTACCCATCTGCATCCTCGGCATTACCGAAGTTCGACAGCTTGACAATGATGCCCAATGTTATGTGTCTCAATTTTGCTGATGTGGCAGTCGGCAGCCATGTGATCTGGTCCCATGCCAATGGATTGAGTGGTGGCACAGCGGTGGCTTTCATTCTGTGGGTCATCACTGTTAGTACCACAAGTTGTTTGTTTAGTGATGGGTAAGTTGTCTTGCTCTTCTCCTTCGAGTCATAGATGACACTCTTTTTCATCTCTCTCATAAAACCTCCCTCCATATGCGATGTCTCATCCCTTATTACTCCATGTCTTGTTTGTGCCAATGCGGTGATTGGCTGCCCCTCATGCACTGCATCTTCCTCCTTCAATAATCTTGTTCTGCAGTGTGTGACCAGTTATGATCCTCTTCCACTGGTTCTGTGTTCATTTCTCTTGATATTGCATTGGGTTTTGCAGTCTTTGCTTTGCTTGTGACTCTGGCTGACTCAACTGGCAACTTGTTCTTTGTAGTGTGTGACAGTTCACATTCAATGGTAGATGACATTTTATGCATTGCTCATTTCAATATGGTGGTTGGTGGTTTCTCGTGGCTTTTATCTGATGGCGTGATGGTCTCAGTCTCAATTGCAATCTCATCCATGTTGTTTTGGAACCTGGACAAGACCTTGGTGTTAAAAATATAACACTTCAGTCAAGCACTGTGTGTAGTGAAGTGAGACGAGGAAGAGTTTCAAACCCTGCTGTAGCACAACTCCGGAAATAATTTAATGTTTGTACCTTGGTCACAAACTGTGTAATAACTCTAGCAAGCTAATAAGTAAGTGATGCATTTTTTAGCAGCAATGAATGAGACTATCAAAGTCTGTAGGTTCCGGACACTTAGGGGTCCAGAGATATTCCAATGAAAGGGAATGCACTTAGAGGAAAGAGGAAGTAAGTGGACTGAACAGATTACCCAGTCAATGCACTCTAAAATGAGGGTGAGGCCGAGACAGAAAATACAGTGAAGTAATCTCAAGAGACAAAAGAGTCTTTAATCAGGACTATCACTGATTAGAAACCCTCAGGGTAGAATGCAATTGAACTGGACTATCAACAGAAGAATCTCACTCTGTAGAATCAGTTTTACTAAGCAGGGCTATCAACTACTTATGCTGAATCTAATACTAATACCGGACTATCAATGATACTAATATATGAGAAAGATAATACTAATACTGGACTATCAACAGTACTAATACTATTATGTCAACCTAGGAGCTGGATTATCAACAGCTGACTAAGAGTACTCACAATGTCACACTGACAAGTGGAAAGGAGATGATTGATTTGATTGCTTCAAAGGGGGGCAGGAAGGCCTCCTTTTATACTAATTTACAGGATGATTAGTAAGCTAAAGTATCTTCTAACTATTTATATTACAAGCCAATAAGATCACAGTTCCTGGGAATGAGTCATGTCAAAGAATCACATGCACCTTGTCTCAGAATTAAGGGTACATTCTGATATCTACTTTATATCCCTAAAACTGTCCTTGTCCAATCAGAATCCAGTGACTCATGCCATCTGAGACATAATGAGTGATTTTTGAGGTCACATGACTGGTATGAGTCACACTAAAATAGGGGTTCCAATTGTGAGTCATTTTCTGAGATATCACTTACTGGTTTCCTAGGTAATTCTCTTTATTCAGCAATAAATGGGGATTATAGACCAGTTTTTGGCATGTAATTAAGGGAAGAGGCAGTGTAGGCACAGCCTGGCACCTCACCATAATATTTGTATGAGACAGGGGTGTCTCAGGCTAATATTTAGTGTGTTTCTATGGGGAAACCGGCCACTTGGCTCTGGGCTTGAATCTGGCTAGAGCCCAACATTTTGAAAAGCGCAGTTTGAATTTCAGGCCAAACCTTCAGTGGTGAACAATAGATGTTGTATTAAGGATTATTAAAGGAATAATGAATATTGTGAACCACTAGAAGGTTGGAGAAAAGTCTAATAGAGAATATTTGAACATATCCAGACTGATTAATTAGCAAAACAATTGCTAATTGAGAAAACATTAATAGTACATTAAGAGGCTATTCTTTTTTTGTACTTTAGTCTTTTCTAATGTTTTTGCACTTT
>QLPI01010311.1:0-13471 GCA_003314275.1 Chroogomphus rutilus
CGCGCGGGTTTCCAATACCCACGCCAATCACTATCAATAATGCCTGGTTCTAACATAATAAAGAATAGGAGGGTGGGGTAGGGATAATGAACCAAATGATGAACCAAATGTACCGAGCTGAGACTGCACACTGGTGAGGGATGATATGGGTAAGGGTCGGTCGGTCGGTAATGGCAAGTAAATCAGAGCATGGTATCATGGACTTGACAGCACGGAGCACCAATTCTATTTGTCCAAAAAAAAGATGGCTCCCTTCGGCTATGCATCGACTTCTGAGCACTAAACAAAGTGACCAAGAAGGATCGGTACCCTCTCCCTCTTAGGGAATGGCACGGGTCACCCACGGGTCAAATGTGGGTGACCCGCACCCGACCCATGGGAAACCCGAACCCGTCAACCCATGGGTTTTTTCCCACAGGTCGACGGGTGTCGGGTGTGCGGTGCACCCGCATGCCTGCGGCGCGTTCGTGTCGTACGTCGTGTTTGCGCCGACACGAACACACTGTATGCCCCAACACGAACGCGCAGTACGTGCATGCGCCGACACAAACGTGCCATACGCATACGCGCCGACTTGAACATGCCGTACGTGTACACGCTGACTCGAACGCGCCGTACGCGTACACGCCGACTCGAACGCGCCATACACGTACGCGCCGACTCGAACGCGCCATACACGTACGCGCCGACTCGAACGCGCCGATATGGACGCATTGTATGCGCATGCACGAACGCACTGTACGCGTACGTGCCGAGATGAACACGTTCTACGCGTCCACGTACGGCTCGTTGGTGTCGGCGCATGTGTGTCATACGTGTGTGGCATGTGTGTGTCGTATGCCCGTGCCGCACGTGCGTGTCGTATGTGTGTGCCGCGCGTGTGTGTCGTATGCACGTGCGTGTCGTACGCTCACACGTACGACATGAGCGAGTGCCAGGTTGGGTGTCGTACTCGTGCGCATGCACGCGTACATGATTGATGCGCCGGGTTGGGCCGGGTCACGGGTGCTCTCCGCTTGACCCGCACCCGCACCCAAGGGCACCCGACCCGGTGACCCGTGCGGGTTGGCCAAACCCGTGCTATTCCCTACTCCCTCTAATCGCTGACTTCCTAGTTGCCCCTGAAAGGCTCAAATCTATACAAAAATTGACCTTTGGCATGCATACCATCTGATCCAAATTGCTGAGGGAGAAGAATGGAAGACTGCTTTGAAGACAAGGTATGGGTCCTATGAATGGCTAGTCATGCAGTTCGGCCTCTCCAATGCACCTGTGGCCTTTCAGAGGTTCATGAATGACATTCTCGGTGACCTGATAGACCATTGTACTGTCACCTACATAGATGACATACTAATCTATTCAGACTCGCTCGATGAACATCGAGAACATATTCAAGAGGTACTCTATCGACTCAGAAAAAACGGCTTATTCGCCAAAGCCAGTAAATGCAAATGGCACAAAGACACGATTGAATTCCTCAGCTACATCCTGCATACCAATGGCCTCACCATGTCTGATGATGAGGTCAAAACCATCCATGAATGACTCAAACCAAGGAAAGTCAAGGACATCCAATCCTTCCTAGGTTTTGCCAATTTCTACCATCGCTTTATCTTTAACTATTCAGACATCACTATACCCCTTACCCAGCTGACACATAAAGGCACACCATGAGCATGGACTGAGGACTGTCAAAAGTCTTTTGACCTGCTTAAAACAGCCTTTACCTCAGCACCCATCCTGCATCACTGGGAACCCAACCTACCTCTGGTTATGGAGACTGATGTGTCATATTTTGCCCTTGTGGCCATTCTTTCTGTTATCAATTCCGAAGGCAAGATTCATCCTGTTGCTTTTCATTCCCATACCTTTACTGCTCCCGAGCTAAACTATGATGTTCATGACAAGGAACTTTTAGCAATCTTTGAGGCATTCAAGTGCTGGTGGCACTACCTGGAAGGCTCTGCCAACCCTGTAGATGTCATCACCGACCACAAGAACCTTGAATATTTTTCCACTACTAAAGTCCTGACATGTAGGCAGACACGATGGTCTGAATACCTCTGCCAATTCAACATCACTATCTGCTTCTGTCCCGGCAAGCTCGGCACAAAACCCGACACTTTAACTAGACGATGGGGTCTACCCTAAAGAGGGGGGTAACAACTATGGCACCATCAACCCTCAAAACCTCCGGCCAATTTTTACAACTAATCAATTAGTAGAATCCCTTCAAGCTATGCAACTCATCATTCTGACCTTACGAGCAAGCATCATCATGGACTCAGAAAAACTCCATTCCAATATGAGTTGAGCCCTCCTGACCACCCCCAATGCTGATGAGCAACTTCTAAGGTTGGAGCAAGAACTGGTGGAAAATAGAGCAGCCAACATAGCCATTGTTATGAACCATTGAGCAAAAAATACATATTTTTAACAATTTTTATGAAAATTACTACCTTTATGACAAGTTTACAAGTGAACATGTTCAAGATTCAGTCATGGTATATTATCATGATTTTTCTGCGATTTTATCTGATGGATCTGTGTTGCTGAGTGTGCATATATGTGCAATATGCATATGTAGTAGACCTGGCCAAATATCATGATGACAAAATGACTGTGATCAAATTCCACAAGGGCTTTGATTCAGGGATACAGACCAAAGTGGCATTGCTTGGTTACAGAGTCCTGGGCCTTGACAATCCACAAGGGTGGTACAAGGTGGCTCAAAGAGTGGCCGGAGATCGAGAGGTGAACGAAGTATTCATTGAAGCTAACAGGAACCCCACACGATCAGCCCCCCGACCTATAACGATGCTCCCCAGGAGTTTCTTGGGTCTGCTGAGGTAGCCAGGACACACAACCCAGAACCCCAGCATCACTTGTTTCACACTGATGCCCATCGTGCCCCAGATGGAAGGCCCTGCCCCCATGGAAGTGGACAGGGCCTAGGTGAGAGGGAATTCACTGGTAACTTGTTACCAATGTAAAGGGATGGGACATTATTCTTGAGAATGTCCCCTGTCCTTTGACATTTGGACCATGAGTTTAGAAGAGAAATTGGAACTCCTACCCAAACTACTGGTGTTGATAGATACTGCAACAGCCCAAGTCCTGGAGATACTGGCCCAGATGAGCCGGCAGAGGAAGAAGAGGGTTTTTATAAACCACAAAAATGATAGAGAAGCAGGTACATACATGCAGCCTCTAAGAACCATCTGATTAAAATAGAGATTGCATATGAGGAGAGCAAAATAGAGAAAAGGGCTCATGAGAGAGAATAAAAGTGAAAGTAATTCTATACAAATATGAAATATATTCATAGACTATCCTACCTCTATACATTGTTACAATCACATATTTCGACGTGGCGATCCTGTTTCACTTGACCCAATGTAGTCTGCTTGTTATTTCATTGATTCTAGTTAGAAGTCACAGTCTACAAACAAAATGTATAAATGCCAGCTAGTTCTGACTCTCAAAAATTAGTCTATTGCATTTGATACCTCCCTATCAGTACTTTGATGCCTGTTTGTATCATCAATATCCAGATTAGATCAAGTCATCGTTGACATTGTATTCAAGCCACCAGACACACTGGGGAACAAAGAACAAGTGCTATAACTAAGTACTCATGCAATCATCTGCCACTACTCTATTTTTTTACAGCTGCTATAGTTGAATTGACTATACTCATAACCGGTTGCCAGCTTTCTAGGTTGGCACTTAGACAGGACCAAAGTGGGACCCCCATCTACATATGTATGATCAAAAAGGCATCGCACACACTCCTTAATTACAGTATTATATTAGTTACAATATTTCACATCACTCCCACATCCTCCAGCCTTTTAATCAATAAAGGTATTCTCTGGGAGATTCATTAGTAGGATTGAAATGGAGCAGGTAACTTCTTCCAGGGTCTTGGGGATCTTTACGGCTTCTGCAAAATGTAGTAGTGCTGTGGCGAGGTCATTGTACGTAATTTCCTTGTCGTCGGGCATAATACATCATGAGAATAGGAGTTTGTGTGCATTGTATGCTGTCCGTCTCGCTACATGGTGTTGTCTGGGAAGCAATTCTTTGTAATGCGGTTTCAGGACGAGCATGAGGTTCTGAGGATGGCGACAGTCCTTTGGTGGTAGCTAATGCCGATATCGCCGGCATTTTGGGGGGCATTGGTTGGATGCTGTGGATTGGAGGAAGGTCTTCTGTAGTATTATCTTTGGACAGTAGGAAATCGATTTGGTAAGTTAGTTTTTGGAGTGTGGGAAATTTGAAGGGTGTGGTAAAGAACAAGTGGAGTTCTGGATCATAACTGGTAACATCCTTCCTCCGGACTCTGGTTGGACTCTGGTATTCCCTGTTTCCACTGGCATAAGGATAATGAACTGATTCGCTTGAGCCTACCTGCATCTGACTCCGAGAGTTCTCTTCAGCCAGGAATGAAGACAATACATGCCATGTGTCTATCGGCGTGGGAGACGGAGAGAGAGAGAACAGGATTGCAGCAGATATTTCTATATAATACATAAGATCTCCTGAATATGGAAGAACCTCAGGGATAGAACACAGAAACACGTTCTAAGATCGTAGAAATACTGGGACGGAGGGGTGCCTCGGCCCAACAATCCTCTAACAGATCCCAAAGTGAGTTTAGATTCTTAATAGAATATCTCAACGGTGCTGATGGTCTCTGAGGTGGTGATTTGTTTATAATGGCCATGATGACATGGATATCATTTTTGAGCCAGGTGTATGGGACAGCTCCCGTTAACAACTAAGATGTGTAAAAGCGTCAAACGTGCATTCTGATAAAAACATAATCCAGACGTACTTGGAGAGCAGTGCTCGCCAAAGCGTAGACATCCGTTGTCTTTGTAACTTGTGGATTACTGTCGAGTACCAGCTCAGGGGCGCTCCAGCGGATGGAGAATGAGAGAGTAGATTGTGTGAATCCGGAAGGACCGACGGCTGCATCAGTTAGACGAGACGAACCGAAATCAATCAGCTTCGTATGACCAGAGTTGTCGACCATAACATTAGCCTACAGCGGCTTAACTATACATGACTGGGGGTCACATGAAGAGATTCACTCACGGCTTTCAGATCTCCATGAACGATCTCTAAGTCATGTAAATACTTCACACCCAATGTGATATCCAAAATCTGTACATGGAATCAATATAATGAATGACCAGCATTGGTATCGAATATTGAAAGACCAATTTCATTGGATTTGCATCAGGATAGTTTCGCATATAGGTATCCGCATTGCCGTTGGGATACCATTCTGAGACTATGTTAGGCGTGCCATCAGAGTGACGAACAACACCATGAAAGATGGCAACGCTTTCATGGTCGAGCAGTGACCAGATCTGGGCTTCACGCTGCAGATTCTATGAAAAAAAAAAAAAAAAAAACAATATTTGAAAATTAGTGAAATCATCCTGGAGATGATCACGAACTTTTGAAAATTCATGTCTCGCAGCGCCTCTAAAGCGACGTAATATTTTGAGAGCAACCTGAGATGGAGCATCAATTCACTGCTGTCTGACATGCGGAATGTACATAATTGTTACCAGTTCACGTGAAGGAGCTTTGTGACTTTTTACATCCATGACTCCTCTCCAGACGTTGGAATATCTGCCATGCGCCACAGGAAATTCATCTAACAAATCAACGACGGGTCTGCTCGTTTCATCCTCAGTTTCTCGACAGCCACCAGGAGGTTTCGAGGGAAATAGTTTCGAACCGGGGTGGAGCGGGTAAGATTCGGTCGCGGCGTGCTGGAGGGTGAAGCACGTTGGTGAAGTAGTTTTTACGAAGAGGTGTTCCTGTATTAGAGCGTGGAATACATCGTTTAATTGTTCTTCCTTCATATCCTACTGAAGTTAGTGACACAAGGACGATACACGCCTCACCGTCGGAGGGGAAGATTCCTGGGACCTAAGAAGCTTGCCTGTGGGGAAGAGGACAAGCCATTCCATGTATTATAAATTTAACACTAAAGCAACGCATGTAGTCCCCGAATTCAAGGAACTTCTTGAGTCCCCAAATTCCTGGAACCAGATTCCTGGGACCCCTTGTGTCATCTGCAACACATTTGGTGTCGCTATGCAACGCATTGGGCGTGAACCATCACCCTCATTTGTAACTCCGAAGCAAAAGAGGAACCATCACTCACATTTGAAACTAAGAATAAAACCGATATCTCCTGCATCTGTATGTCACACATCCATCCAGCATTGCATCTATCTTCCGTGATTGAGACTTGGATTCGTGCTAAATGCCTCCACTCTTCATTCGTCAATTTTCCTTCCGCGCATCCATGAGACAACATTTTCTCTCATAGTTTCCAGGATGTTCAATCAGACCACCAATTATCCATCCTCCGATATGATTCTTCCAAAAGAGCTCTCAAATAGTTCACGTATTAAGGCGTCGGGGTCACAGGCGGTGCTTGGCTCAAAGGTGAGCACCGCCAACAGCACTGTGTTGCGTCGTCGGCCCTTTGTCACAACTCTGCTATCTAACAAATTTAGACCTGAAATTCCCAGCCCCAGTACATGCGTGATCTTCCCTTCCTTGAAAGGTATTCGCGCGACATTAAAGCGTGCAACCTGACTCCAACCCCTCTGCATGTACCTGTCTGATCTAACATGTGATCTAACTGATGGAGTTATGGTCCGAGCGATGTTAATAAGATTAGCGAGTGGGTTCTTCTTGGGCGCACACGAAGTGGAAGAGAGCGCAAAAAAATTGGTTACATTATTGTGGGTCGCATTCTGACTCTTTTGTATACTACATGTAAAATAAGCTAAAACATAATGACGCAAAACTCTGCATCACTCCGCTATAGAATACCCGAGGTGGATCCGCTTGGTACAGTATGTCAAACACACATAGACAGGAATAATACAAATACATTTAAAGATTTCCGAAATCTATCACACCCCCGCAAGCACGACGTATGCCGAGGGTAGTGATATGTGTCGCGATCTTCCACTTAGGCAACGCTTTTGTTAATATGTCTGCGACCATGTCGTCTGTAGAACAATAGAGAAGTTTTAATGTTTTTTTAGCAACCATTTGACGAATGAAATGAAAATGTATGTCGATGTGTTTTGTTCGTGCGTGATAATTGTCGTCCGTTATTAGCTTCAAGGCAGCTTGATTGTCACAATATAAAGGAGTCGGTGTAAGGAGATTAGGGAAAAGTTCGGCCAAGTGTTTGCACAGCCAAACCGCTTCTTTGGCTGCGTGGGTTGCCGCAACATATTCCGCCTCTGCTGTAGAGAGGGTGACGAGTTCTTGTTTTCTGGAACTCCAGGAAATGGCTCCGCCGTCGATAAGGAATACATAGCCTGAGATGGCATGACGGTGCTCCTGTGTTGCACCATTGGCATCTGTGAAGCCTTCAAGACCGTGTCGTTCGCCGCCGTAGGTGAGTTCAAAAGTTTTGGTGCCGATTAGATAACGAAAAATCCTTTTGACTGCCTCCCAGTGTACGATGCCAGGATTATCAAGGAATTGTGATAGGGCTGATACGGCGAATGCAATGTCAGGACGTGTTGCTACGGCAGTATACATAAGGCTGCCGATGGCTTCTCGGTATGGAGTTTTCTTCATCCAGGCTTGTTCATCAGGATTGGTAGGAGAATGGTGCTTGGAATATGCTAGTCCAGGAACCATGGGCGAGCCATAAGGTTTGGCATCAGCTAGAGCAAAACAAGTGAGAATAGAGTCGATATATGATACTTGGGAAAGTGAAATGGTACGCGCTGCACGATCGCGCGTGATCTTAATGCCTAGAAGCCAATGAACCGGTCCTAGGTCTGTCAAGGCATAACAGGCGTTGATTTTCGCTTTGTATTGTGTGATTAACTCGTCAGAACTGCCGGTGAAAATGCAGTCATTGACATGTACAGCCAGGATAAGAATGTTCTCGCCAATATAAGCAAAGAACACCCCCGGATCTGCCTGGCTAACAGAGAAACCAAGGTTAGCAAGTGCATGTGAAAGTGTATCATACCACTTTCGCCCTGCCTGCTTCAACCCATAAAGCGACTTTCGAAGTTGCTTCACAACACCTGTATCGCTGTCATATCTGGGAGGAGGGTACATGTAAATCTCCTCATTAGCATCCAACTCGCCGTTTAAGTATGCGCCGTTGAAATCGAAACTTTCGATCGCCCAATCGTGGCACGCAGCAATGGCTAGGATAAGTCGGAAGCTTGACAGCTTGGCGACAGGTGAAAAGGTGACAAAGTAGTCCACCCCAAAGATTTGCGTAAAGCCTCGGGCAACAAGCCGTGCTTTATACCTGTCGATACTCCCATCGGCCTTGTGTTTGATACGAAATACCCACTTCGATCCGACAATATTCTTATCGGTAGGGCATGGTACAGTAACCCATGTGCCTGCTTCCTCGAGATTGCTTATTTTGTGATCCATTGCCTCCTTCCAGCGAGGCCAGTCAGAATGAGATCGTGCTTCTTCAAGTGTTTTGGGGTCGGCCTCCGCATTTAAAATGGCTGCAGCAATAATATTGTCGAACTCTGCACTAAAGACATAGTCAGAGATGTCTTCACCTGTAGTACCTTCTCCAGCCTGAATTTGCCTAAGTAAAAACGAAGGCTTTGACATACGTGTAGACTTGCGTGTCGACTGGGAAGGTTCACTAGGCTTGGCCTCTTCTTCTCTATGAGGGGCAGTCAAAGAAGGCATATATGGTGGAATAATAGATGGCGTAGGATGGTGTGGAAGTGATGTTGGAATAGGTAATGTAGTTTTTAATTGCGCAGGTGCTGGGGGTGCCGGCAATACAGGAGCTGGTGCATAACTGGGCAATGGTGGGTGTAGGGTGAGAGTTGGTGGTGCAAACTTAATATCGCGCTCGATGGCAAGACGCTTGGTGTCAGGCCAATAAATGCGATGGGCATGAGTGCTATCAACATCGTAACCTACCCATCGTGCTTGGGTGGCACGTGCTTCAAGCTTTGAGCCCTTTGCATTATGTACCCACACATGCTGTCCCCACTCGGGCACATTCCCTAGATTAGGTTTTTGACCATATAACCGCTCATAAGGTGTAACATTACCTAGAGCTTTGGTAGAAGTGCGATTTTTCAACCACACTGTGAAGTTGATGGCCTCTGCCCACAAGTTCTTTGGTAAATCGGCTTGGTGCAATATTGCACATACACATTCAAGGAGCTGGCGATTGAGCGATTCAGCCACACCATTATGCTGTGGTGTGTCATGGGTAGTAAGTCATCGCTCTGTGCCTTGTTCTCGAAGAAAATTGGTAAAATCATGGCCAGTGAATTCTCCACCACGATCTGACCTAAGGCATTTAATTTGTACACCAAGCTGTGTTGCTGCCCAGGCCGCGAATGCCTTGTAAGCACCTAGGGTCTCATCTTTAGTTTTGAGGGCCTCAAACTTAGTATAACGTGAATAGTCATCAGTGAAAGTCACATAATATTTGCGACTTCCAAGACTAAGTATTGGCGAAGGCCCCCAGACGTCAGAATGTACTTCAGCACCAAAAGAGTTGGCAAGTGGAGCCTCTCTCTCCTTTCAGATAGGCTTGCGGGTTGCCTTGGCATATTCACATGAATCGCAGGTGAAAGTAGGAAGGTCATTTATTAAATGTAGGCCGCAGATTGCATTGCTGCGGATAAGGTTGCAAATAGAGTCGGCAGAAATATGACCCAACCTGCGATGTAGTGTGAAAATATCCACTTGCTCAGGCAACACAGCAGTTAGGCCCATAAGCGAGTGTTCCACCTTGAACAGCCCGTTTTCACTAGCAGGTATGTTGCCGATGACAGTGTTTCCTTTCTTGATTTTGCAGGTCTCTTCTTCAAACTGCACAGCAAACCCGGGTTTGACGATACGGCCGATTGACACAACTGTGAGGCCCATCTCTGGTGCATGCAAGGTATCACTAAGTAATACCTTAGTTGACATTGCACCATTTGGCACCTCAATTTGGAGGTCTCCTGCACCAACTGCGTAGAAGGTACGGTTGTTTGCTGCAGTGATAGGACGAGCAGGAATTTCATGGTACGTGACAAAATGCTCACGAAATGGGGACATATGACGAGATGCCCCTGAATCGTATAATTCGGCTTCTTGGCCAAAGGTTTCATTGGCCACCATCGCTGGAAAATGAGGAGTCTCCACCACCTCCTCTTCTCCAACACCTTCAATTGTGGCCCATGCCTCAACATCTCCACTTCCACCTCCTGCCTGCTCGGTGCTTGCGGCAGCGTCCTCCTTTCCACTGCCACCTCCTGCACCTCCATCTCGATCTCTGCCACCACGACATTTTGGACCTTGCCCTTCCTTTCTGCCGCCTGTTGCCCAACAATTGGCCTTAATATGGCCCTTCCTATGGCAATTGAAGCATTCAACTTGCTTCTTGCCTTTCTTTCGAGCATCTGCGGCAACGGTAAAGGCTTCATCCGGAGTCTTACTACTCTTCAAGGTACGTCTGTCATACTCATCGGTGGCGAGTTTAGTAACAATGGCAGGAGTAGGAATAGTGCCGCTCATCTCGGCAGCCACAGATATGGCACTCAAGGTCGGCTGATATGACGCTGGCAAGGATCCCATCAAGATCGATGCATACTCGCTATTGGGCACAGTCTTGCCCATCGACCCAAGCTGCTGGCGTAAACTTGCCAGCTGATCAAAATGATCGCGTACGCTCTCCTCCTCAGCACAGCGCGTCATCTGTAAACGTCTTCCCAAGTCCACCAAGATTAATGATGTGCGTCCTTCATACAGCTTTTTTAGTTCATCCCACACCTCCTTAGCATTGCTTCCAGTTTTGATTGCGTTGAAAACACTATCTGGCACTGAAGAGCCGATAAGCTGCTTGACCATCGCTTGGTCAAGCTGCCACCGCATATCTGGCATCAAAATGCCAACAGTACCAGCTGCCAGGTACTCTTGTGTGATGGAAGGGGAGGTAAGATGGACAGACAGGCCGCGCAAATCCACGGCCCACAACATACGGTCATGGTACATCACCCAGTTAGAACCATCCGCAACTAACTTCGTAATGGTTATTCTTTGATCGTCGCTCATTTTAACAGATAATGAATGGGAGGGGCTTCTCGTTTGTTAATCAACAACAGGCGGGGCCCATAACCTGATGGAGTTATGGTCCGAGCGATGTTAATAAGATTAGCGAGTGGGTTCTTTTTGGGTGCACACGAAGTGGAAGAGAGCGCAAAAAAATTGGTTACATTATTGTGGGTCGCATTCTGACTCTTTTGTATACTACATGTAAAATAAGCTAAAACATAATGACACAAAACTCTGCGTCACTCCGCTATAGAATACCCGAGGTGGATCCGCTTGGTACAGTATGTCAAACACACATAGACAGGAATAATACAAATACATTTAAAGATTTCCGAAATCTATCACTAACATGCTTCAGTTGGTGTGCCGAGTAAGAAATCAGGAAGACACCAACTTGAAGGTGGCTTTCTGGAACCCCTGCCCCGATGCCGTTAAGTGTTAAATGGATGACTCACTAACTACAACCATGGGGTGCGGAGTTTAGAACTTCCTTAGTTACTTACTCCGTACCTCAGATATTGTCAGTTTATTCAGTTTTCCTATTCTTGGAAACCGCTAGGTCAAACTGTGCCAAAGTGATCTCACACTTCAGCAGGTTATGGGCCCCATGCTCTAGCAACTGACAAAGCAGCACTGAACTTTATTATCACATCCACAACATCAATTTACAAACCATCACATCCTGAACATGTCTAGTTCGACTCCAAGTTTCACAAAACTTAACAATAGAAATTATGCTACTTGGAAGGACCAAATGGCAGCATGGGGCCGTAAACAAGGCTGGTGGAGGATAGTGAATGGTGACATCTCACAACCGAGTACCTTGGATACAGATGCTTACCAAAAGTGGTTGGAACGGGTGGACAAGGGCGCTGGGGAAATATATCTGGCTATCAAGGATGATCAAAAACACCACTTAGGTGAAGTACTCAATGATCCAAAGAAGATGTGGGAGCTCCTGGAAAGTGGAAATCAGTCAAAGAAACCCGGGACAAGGTTTAACACCCTTGATGACTTCTTTTCTATTAGAAAATTAGAGAACGAGGGGCTTGAATCGCATGAGTTGCTGAAAAGGTTCAAGCTATCAAGGATGTTTGGCCTCAGGGATTTACACTTGACAACCTTGATAATGAGCTACATTCAATGGCCTTAATCCGTGCATTTCCTGAAGAATACTCTGCCTTTGTATCCTTGCTCATGCTTATCGATAATCTTGATCGAGCTACAATTCACGAGGCCTTTGTCAAGTACATATACCAAGATCCCAGTAATTTGGCAGTGCCAACTGAGCAGTCAGACTATGTCCACATACAAGTGCCCACACCACATGCAAGTCACTTGGTATGCCAGTCTCGGCTTGGCACATCCACTATCCACATTCCTTGTTCCCATCCCTCATCTACTCTATGCCATTCACCATCCATTAATCCTACCATGCCTACTCCTCATTCCTCAATCCGCCTCACCTCGGGACTTCCTCTCCTTGTTTTATCCTCAGCTGCAACCATTGTTTTATAGTCAGGCGCTCCCTATTGTCCTATTCTTGGCCACATTCCTATTATTCTATTTTTATTGTTCTATCCCCATGTTATGGCCCATGCTGCCAATAAACCCACATTAAACCCCACAACCACCTGCACCATTTCTGGGACCTTTCCGATCGCTCAAAGCCTGATTAACCACTTTCCGGATTCCGATGCATCAATCCGAGGTTCCGTATTTCCGAACCTCCAAAGATTCTGAAGTCAAGGTTCCGCTCCTTTGATAGATGACGTGCAGGGTCATCGCGTACCTCACTCCCTTGTTCTTCATTTTATATTGCCCCCTTGTACTCTCTTCCCCCCTTGTCTTTACTCGGCAAAAGATAGTACAAGACTAGATACATGTATATAAGTCACCAGTTGACTGGACTATTTGCCAGTATGAATATCGACTTAATTCTGCATCATAGTTTCCGATTAAGTCCCGGTAAACTTTCCGACTTTCTGAAATTAGGGACAGACGATCGAGGAGGGTGCAACACATAAGTTGAAGCCAAGTCCCTGCGACCTTGAACCACTTGTACCTCTCTATACCGTGAACAGTCCCAATTTCCCCGGCACTTCCCGTCTCCCCATCCCCCTTCCGATTCCGATCCCAAATCTGCGACCCTTAGTCCCTCCGTTCCCGGATTACAAACCCCCCTTTGGAAACCATTTGGAACCCTCTGGAAACCCTTCCGAAAGCCTCTAGCTAAGCGCCGACACGCGGATTTAACAGTATATTCGTACTCACACTCCTGATTGTCATAAAGCATGAGACCTATCACACGTTTGCAAGCCATGCAGACAATCACCCAGGCGTCTGCCCGCTGTGCATCCATCCC
>QLPI01010319.1:0-10774 GCA_003314275.1 Chroogomphus rutilus
AACCAGGAATCTATCATCCGTATATGGATGTGTGTTAGCTGAAGAATCATAGAGGTGAATCAAAGTGTGCTGCCTTTGTCCAGCATGCTGAGACCAAATTCTTCATCAGACCATAGAAGAGGTTGAACACACCTGGAGAGTGGACTCTGATGGATATTGCAAATACAAGTGTGTTAGCAAATTCTGGTTTTCCTTCAGGAGCTCTAAATTGTTAATGTTAGCTGAGGGTTCATAATCCTCAAGGATAACAAAGCATTGAGAAAGGTGTTAAAGCATGTGCAAACACCTTAATATAATAAAGATACTGAGGTTTCAGCTTGGTCCAATGACCCAAAGTGGATGTGATGGCAGCTTATTAGGATCCACTACACTGATACCCCCATCTATTCAATCCCACCTATTCAGCCTAATTGACATTCTAGCCCCACATTCCAGACCTCACTCAACCTAGCATACCTTGTGTATTCAGCCTATTCCATCTTGGCATCTGTCAAGTCTGCAACACCGAGTACCGGCTCACTCGGGAATACCGACCGACTGGCCCTTGCCCACATCATCTCGCACTACCACGCGGCCTCGGCTCGGTACACCTGGCACATCGTCTGGACCACTCCTCTCATCCTATCTCCTTCATTGTTCCTTCACCCCCTATCCACTCCTTGACCCGTTCCCCCTGAACAACATGACGGCCACTCATTGTCCTGGCCACTGCCTATTGTTTTATCTTCGGTCATCCTCTATTGTTCTATTCTCACCCACCACTTCATTATCTTATTCTCAGCCATACCCTATTATTCTAATCTCGCTTACATTCCTTATTCTATTCTTGACCACTGTGGACAATGCCTCCATGTGGTTTCTTCATACCTTATTGTTTCCATTCCTTACGCCACCCTGTTCCACATCTTGCTTCTTAACTATATAAGTAGCGGGATGTATGTAGATAGTTCCTCATTCAGAATATCGATTTGGTTCGCACCCCTTTGTCCGTTTCCCATCTCTAAAGTCCTCCGCTCGAGCCGACACCCTCGGCATCCTCATGAGACTCCCCCTACTATCCAAATTAGTGGCACGCATGGAACAGCAGGGCACAACGCACGAGCACGTTGAAGCCTAGCCACCCAGAACGGTTTGCAGGACTTAACCAATATTTTGGCGTTACCGAATCCTGACAGCATCACATACTACACTATATTGCTCTACCTCATTACATTTGTCACCCCACATGCTCACACATCCTTTTTCAGTATACAATTGTTCACTTTGCCTTTATGTCTCCTGTATGTTTCCTTTTATATTTCCAATCCACTTTCCTTAGCTATTACTTGTTCTGTTATATGATCCATTGCTATATTCCTTATAGGGCAACTCTGTTAGACAATGAAATGACACATGTCATTCCACTCTGCCTTGGAGAACATCAATTGGGACATTATCTTTGATCTTTGCTTTTCTCATCTAATATAGGAATCCATTCTCTCTTACATGGACTCTTCATAGATAGGAAATTAGTATAAGATCTTGTACTTTCATTAGTCTGTTCTTCAGTCAGAAATCAACTAATATTCCCCCATTCACTTCCATCTCATTTCTGCTTCATTTCTGTCTCACTATTATGACCATTGCTTTTACAAAATTAAGGAAGTCTGGTGGGTGCAACACACAAGTTGAAGCAAGCCTCACCATTGTTTCAACATTGAGAGATTTACCATTAGAACTATAACAACTACAACCATTTCAGTTCTTACCACAGCTTTAACATGCATGCATTTCACCTACCTGCCTGCATGTGTCACTGTATTTCAGAAGGATTGTTAAGAGAGGTTCAAGAATGTTGGGACTGAATGTGGACATGTACTGTATATACTTAGAATTAGAGGAGCATATGCATAGCTTAGTTTGATTTTCTGAACAAAGATACATACATGAGGATGAGCAGATTTTATAGTAAATAGGAACAGGGATTATAAGCTATAATTATGGAGAAGGGTAGCATAGATATATAAACTAAGAATAAGCAGATAAAAACATATGGAAATGTGAGCATATATGTATGTATGTGGACCAAAGTGAAGTAAGCAAAACAAATGAAAAAATGAAGTATATGATGAACTGAATGGACCAAAGCAAGGACTGAACATATGTGTTAAGCCCTGAAATGATGCTATGTTGTGTGGTCTCAGGTACTAGGTAATAGCACCTTTGAACACATTGGACTGAGCCAAACCATATCAGCATTGAGCTGATCGGACATGGCTTGGCTTCAACATACTTTTGTGTTACACACTCTTATCCCTGAGTGCACTGGATTTTGAAAGATGTTCAGGAAAGGACCAAGATTGTCAGTACCAAATGTGGATGTAAAACTTAGAGAAAGCAGAGATGTGCAAGTCTTAGTTGATCTTCAGAATAGAGAATACATATATGACGATGTATTACTTTTATAGTCAAAAGAATGGGGATGAGTGGCCATAGTATGCAACAGGGTAGTGTAAGAAATGCATGTAAAATAAAAAGACATAGAGACTAGATAGATATGAAAAGTAGACAAACATGTCCAGGCATAAGTAAACATACCTAAGTGAAATGAAGCAAAGGCAAAAAAGAATATGTAAATTGAAAAGAATGGAAGATGGGATGGACTGAGTTGTGAAGCAAATATACCAAGCTGAGACTGATGTACTAGTGACTTGTAAATAAGGACTTGGTGTTAAATCCACATGTCAGGCACTTAGCTAGATACTTCCAGAAGGGTTTCCAGAGGTTTCCAGATGGTTTCTGAAGGGGAATTTGGTATTCCAGAGGCGGAAAGACTAGAGGTCATGGTTTGGATGGAAGTGGAAGTTCGGAAGCATGGGAAGCACCAGGGGCTTAGGACTGTTTGTGGTATTAGGTGATACAACTAGTCATTCGAGTGGTTCGAAGTCACAGGGACTTAGCTTCAACTTATGTGTTGCACCCTCCTCGATCGTCTGTCTCTAATTTCAGAAAGTCAGAAAGTTTACTGGAACTGAATCGGAAACTACGATGCAGAATTAAGTTGATATTCATACTGGTGAATGGTCCAGTTGACTAGTGGCTTATATACATGTAACTAGTCCTTGTACTAACTTTTTCCAAGTAAAGACAAGGGGAGGAAAGAGTACAAGGGGCTAATAGAGAACGAAGAACAAGGGAGTGAGGTACACGATAATCCAGTGTGTCATTTATCAAAAGAGTGGAACCTAGGTCTCAGAATCGCAGGGGTTCAGGATTGCGGAAACTTCAGGTTGATGCAATAGATTTGGAAAGTGGTTGTCTCTGGCTTTGGGTGGTCGGAAGGTCCTGGAAACAGTGTGGGTGGTTGTGGGGATTAATGGGGGTTTATTGGAGGCATGGGCCATAACAGTTAGGGAATGGCACAGGTCACCCATGGGTCAGATGTGGGTGACCCATACCTAACCCATGAGAAACCCAAACACATCAACCCATGGGTTTTTCCCATGAGTCGATGGGTATTGGGTGTGTACCGCACCTGTACATGTGTGTCGCATACATGTCATATGTGTGTATATACAGTGCATATGGTACATGTGGCACATGCATGTATGGTGTTATGGCCCATGCCGCCGATAAACCCCCACAACCACCCACACTGTTTCCAGAACCTTTCCAACCACCCCAAGCCTGAATAACTACTTTCCGGATTCCGAAATATCAACCCCCAAGGTTCCATGCTTCCGAACCTCCGAAGATTCCAAAAGCCAAGGTTCTGCTCCTTCAATAAATGATGTGCAGGATCATCCTGTACCTCACTCCCTTGTTCTTCGTTCTGTATTGCCTCTTGTACTCTCTTCCCCCCTTATCTTTACTTGGCAAAAGATAGTACAAGGACTAGATATATGTATATAAGTCACCAGTTGACTGGACTATTTGCCAGTATGAATATCGACTAATTTCTACATTGTAGTTTCCAATTAAGTTTCGGTAAACTTTCCAACTTTTCGAAATTAGGGACAGACAATCGAGGAGGGTGCAACACATAAGTTGAAGCCAAGTCCCTGTGACCTCGAACCACTCGAACCACCCTATACCATGAATAGTCCAGACCCCCCTAGTGCTTCCGACTTTCCGCCCCTTTCTGACTCTGACCGTGAACCTGTGACCTCTAGTCCCCTCGTTCCCAAGTACGAACCCCCCCTTGGAAATTATTTGGAACCTCCAGAAACCCCTCCGGAAGCCCCTAACTAAGCACTGACACGTGGATTTAACAGTATATTCATACTCACACTCCTGATCGTTACAAGTATGAAACCTATCATGCACTCACAAGCCCTACAGACACTCACTCAAGCGTCTGCCCGCCGTGCATCCGTCTCCCGAGAACTGCCCGCCCCCGGACCAAGTTTCCAGATGCCTCAGACCCCAGCACACCCTCCAGAACCTTCATCTGACTCCGGACTCTCGGACACAGACCCACACCTGTGTTTGAACATGACCAACCCATTCCTGGTGAACCACCCCCCAGTGACTCAACAATCGTCGCCCTCGGAGATGCAATCCAGTTCAGGACCATCCTCAGCAGTGTCATCGACCTCCTCGGCACCACCCCCTTTTGCATCTCCCCCCTACATACCACCACCTGTCATACCTCTGCCTGCTGCACCCCCCCCCCATCGTCCAGCCCCATGTCGCACCCACCGCAGCACCGCCACCTCCTGCACACCCAGGAGGGGCCCCCATCTTAGGACCAAACATTGTGCCCAATCTTTACTCAGGCCCTCGTTATGCTGGCAAGCAACTTGGCCAGCCCCAGAAGATCAGCCCCTCGTGCTGCCAAGGTCTGGGATCTGGATACCTTTGATGGATCCAATTCGAGGAAACTACAAGCCTTCTTAGTGCAGTGTAGTCTGAACTTCCATGACTGCCCTGACGCTTTCGACACCGACAGCACCAAGGTAACCTACGTACTGTCGTACCTGACCAGTACTGCCCTGGACTGGTTTGAACCAGCCCTCTCCACCCCCGACGAGCCAGACTGGCTCCATGACTATGCACAGTTCATTAACGAACTCAAAACCAACTTCGGCCCCCATGACCCAGAAGGAGAGGCCGAAGCAGACCTCGAGAACCTCCGCATGCACGATAACCAGCGCATCATGAAATATATAGTCGAATTCAATCGACTAGCCACCCGTGTCCACTGGGGTGATGCCGCACTTTGTCGCCGGTTCTACAACGGACTCCCCGGCAGGATCAAGGATGAGATTTCCAGAGTTGGAAAGCCCCACTCCCTGCTCCAACTCCCCCTCCTGTCCCAATCCATCGATGCCTGCTATTGGGAGCGACGATCGGAAATTGCCAGGAGGCCCTCCTCCACCCAGCACTTCGACTACCCCTATGACAGAGGGAGGACCCCCATGACCATGTATTCGGCCCCTAACATGGGGAATAAGATGGCCAATTCAGGCCAACCCACAACCCCATCCAGTGGCAGCAGGACTACCACAGATCTTTCGTCCAAAATTGGAAAAGACAGAAAACTTACACTGCAAGAACAGCAACACCACTTCGGACAAAACCTCTGCCTCTTCTGTGGCAGATTGGGCCACTCAGCCAAGGAATGCCCAAGATCCACCACCACAGTCACTAAAGGGCATGCAGCCTCTATGACAGAGGAAGTTGAAGAAGAGTCTGAAACTTTGGACACTTTGGAAACCGAGGAATAAGAAGCAAGGCCCCTGACTCCAGCACCAGTTGTTCGCGTTGAACACCAACTGTGCCCAAGGAGTAAAACAAACAACACATCCGACCTTTCAGGAATATGACCACCCGTGACCAATCGTTGGAAAAAATTTCAACCTGTTTTCTTCGAAAAATGACTCCGACCCTCCAAACTCTGACCCTCCGAACTCTGACCCTCTGAACTTTGTCAGAATCCTAGTTGCAAGATACCATACACTCACCCACTACAATCTAACGATTGACAGGGCATTGAGTACTATTTGTTTAGATTCATCCTAACTGATTCTTGGAATCATGGAGCCAGCAGTCTTATTCAGCACTCAATCCAACCCTCTGAAAAACTCTGCTCAGGAAGAACCCTGACCATCATGGAATCCCATACCATCCCTTAGACAAACAGTACTATGTGTAGATTCTCTTAGACTAGAACCCCCCTTGACATAATGTTAATACAAGCTAAACTATTGACATGGTTCAAACCAAGACTCAAACTGCAGGACACCCCCTGAGTCCCAATGACAGCACCGCCGTCCAGGCAACTATCTGGTGAAAAACAAACACCATGACCACCATGACCAGCATAACCAGCACAAACACCATGACCACCATGACCAGCATAACCAGCATGAACACCATGACCACCATAACTCCAGCCATGGAACTAGACAGACAATGGGACGTTTAAGGGAAAAAACATCCGGAAACAACACCATCGGTTTGGGAATCCAAACACTTCTCTCCCAAACCACCCTGATACCATCTAAGATCACACATAGAACTCATGACCCAAATTATACAAACAAATCCATTCACTACAAATGGAACGTCCCAGGCCCTGGTTGGAACCAACCCAATCAGGACACAAAGGTTTCTGCTCAAACCAGCCTTGAAGGCTCATCCTTCCAACCTCCACTTCCCCAGACCTCTCACCCAACAGACCCCTACTCCAAGCGCCCACCTCCCATAAATGAGTCACTCGACAGACTCACCCGAAACCCCCCCGGCCCCCGAGGAATGAAAACTACCCGAGGACTGAACATTAGGACCATCCTCCACCTGATTGATCAAGGATGACAACACGTCAACAAGAATTCGAGCCAGTGCAACCTCCTCCAAATGCTGTTCCGATAACTCAACAATACGCAGAAGACAGTGGTCGAGCGCCACGAGGAGACCCTGGAAATAATTTGAGTGGGCCTGAAATGTGTCTAGACGGGCCAAAAATGCAGAAACCCGATCGAAAGCATCTGGACCCTCTGCCCCTGTCACTAGACCACTAGGAACAATGCCCCATCCAGAGTGACCACAGGGGAGGTTTCTGGATGATAATGGGTCTAGGAACCATCCCTACACTACGAAAAAGTTAAGGGGAAAAAGTCACCATAAAAACCTGACAAACCAAGGGAATCACAAATCACAATGGCACAAGTATGCAATGCTGCCACATCAGCATCAATGACCTGCAGGCATTGCAGCTCATCTTCAAGACCCCCCTTAGTTTCTACCAACGATGCCCTGGAGAGGAAAAAAAAACAGGAAAGAATTCCGAGACTTCTCGAGGGTTGAGGATCTGTGTTCTCCATTAAGGGAAGGCCTCTCCCAGTTCTGTGAACACCCCCTTTTATAGGCAATGGAACCATCAGTGTTTATTGATCAACAACCATCCCAGGAAACAGTCGAGAAGCTCCCACAGTAATATCTGTCTTAATCACCGCCTCGATTAAGCTCAGGACCTTGAGGGCTTGGTCCTAGTAGAGGGATACTGTTATGGCCCATACCACCAATAAACCCCCACAACCACCCACACTGTTTCTGAAACCTTTCTGACCACCCCAAGCCTGAATAATCACTTTCCAGATTCCGAAATATCAACCTGAGTTTCTGCACCTCCAAACCTCTGAAGATTCCAAAGCCAAGGTTCTGCTCCTTCAATAAATGATGTGCAGGATCATCCTGTACCTCACTCCCTTGTTCTTCATTCTGTATTGCCCCTTGTACTCTCTTCCCCCCTTGTCTTTACTCGGCAAAAGATAGTACAAAGACTAGATACATGTATATAAGTCACCAGTCAACTGGACTATTTGCCAGTATGAATATGGACTAATTTCTGCGTCGTAGTTTCCGATTAAGTTCCAGTAAACTTTCTGACTTTCCGAAATTAGGGACAGATGATCGAGGAGGGTGCAACACATAAGTTGAAGCCAAGTCCCTGTGACCTCAAACCACTCGAACCACCCTATACCATGAACAGTCTAGACCCCCCCAGTGCTTCCTGACTTTCCTCCCCTTTCCGATGCTGACCGCAAACCTGTGACCTCTAGTCCCCCCATTCCCAAGTATGAACCCCCCCTCAGAAATCATTTGGAACCTCCGGAAACCCCTCTGGAAGCCCCTAACTAAGCGCCGACACATGGATTTAACAACAATCCTACTCATTTATTATTGGTCATATTTCATTGTCTTATTTTTGTTTATATTGTATTTTTCTATTCTAGATCACTGTAGACAATACATCCACATGGTCTCCATACCTTATTCTTTTCTCCATGTCTTATGCCACCCTTATTCCACATTCCACCTCTTAGCCTATATAAGTAGCGAATGCATACACATAGTTCCTCAGTCTGAGTATCAACTAGGTTTACGCTTTCCTGCTCTCCTCTCTCTGTTCAGAAGTCCCCCACTCAGGCCGACACTCTTGATGTCCTCAAGCACCTCTTCCATCACAAATCAGTGGTATGCACAGGAGGCAGGGCACAACACACGAGCACATTGAAGCCAAGCCCCTGGCTGGCCTGCAGGACTTGGCTGGTTCCTGACCGTACCTTCGGTATTACCGAGGCCTGACAGAACTGAAGCTCAGTGACATGTACTTAACAATATGTGAGGGGCTTGTAAGGGCAACCTACTCAGATACTGATTCCAGCATCTACTGAGAGGCTAACAGTGGAACACTACCTAACCCTACTATCTAACCAGGGCCTAACCTGTCATGAAATGGCTTGTATTCACCAACTTCTACAAGACCTGTACTGATTCCCTTGCTCCATAAAGTCAATACTCCTATCTCAACTCTCTACCAAAGCATTGTGACCTGATCATATTAACACCGCTCGCAGGAACATCTCAAACTAGAGTCCCCATATGCAAATGGGAAGAGGGTGCTAATATGCTAAGTGTTTTTCTTTGTAACTAACAAACAGTACTTTATTCTTATGATCTACTTGTATACAATCCATCCACAAGATCCATGTCATGTTCTGTTTTTCATCAACATGTGATTCCCTTTTCTTATTAATTTTGCTCATGTGCCACTCACCTCTTTTGTATGTTCTGGCTGACTCAGAGATTCCACAGATGCATAAATATGCTATGTAACATTTCTTACTTGCTAGTCAATTCAACTCACATATTTTCTTGGGTTATTCCAAGAATTGTTTCACTTCTGATTCAAACTGAAATCTCTATTACTGATCATGTCATTGATCATTGACTTCACCTATAAAAGATTAAAATTCTCAAGGTCCTCTATCAGTGGCACAAATTGCTATTACTGCCATACATCCCAAACATGACATTAACAAGTTTTGAGATCTCAAGCCCAAACTGAGAAGAGATAACTGGTTATCATGGAAGAGGGAACTTTTGACCATGGCAAGAGATCACAGCTTATATTCTATAATTCTTGACACTGATATTTTGCCATCAACGGGGAACCAAATGATTACCATAATGAATAAATAATGAATAACCTACCCCATGTTGGCACTACACCACTCTCACAATGTATTGAAGAATGGAATGACCATAACAATGTCACCTATAATCAGATCCTTCTAGACAGGCATGCCGGCACAACAGTTCCTAATAGTGATGGTAACATCAGGGAGGTTGCATGGGGGATCGGACATGACCTTGATATGTATCATCCTACTCTGATCAGGAGTGAACAAATTGCCACTGGCCATTTGTATCATAATAGGGGAGGTCTTCATCATGTCAGAGAACAGTGACAAAGTGCCAAATATGTGGTTGGAGGCTGCTGAGTCAATGAACCATGTGTGAGCATCACTGTAGAGTGTAGAGGTCATAGTTACAAGTGACTGGATTGGGGCAGTAAGGGGTTCAGTAGTAGCAACTATGATAATATTCTTTGTTTCTCCCACAAGATGGGTCTCTCTATCTGGTCATTGTGCTACTAAGGGGTCTGATAGGATGGTAGCATGTTGGAGAGCTGAAGAGTGTGATGAGGCTGAGGAATGTGAAGGTGAGGTGAATAGTTCTGTCTCCAAGGGGCTTGTCCTGCAAGTCTGCCACCATGTGCATAACATCAAGATTCAGGGTAGCTGTTTCTCCTGCAATTGTTGTACTGAATCAGGTGACTTTGGCTTGGCCTAGGTGTGATACCTCGATAGCTGGGGGTGAATTGTGGGTTGTGTGGGTTTTGTAATAGGGCTCTGGGGTGTATGGGTTGCATGGGTCTGAATTGAGTGATGAAGGCAGTGCCAGCTTGGGTGGAGACTTCTAAAGCATTAAGGTTAGCTTTGTATGCCTTGAGATATTCCTCTATCTCATCTGGTTTGTGTGTGATCATCCCAATCATCTGTGCCATGGTTCACCATGATTCTGGCATATGTCTGAGTAGAGTCACCACATGAGTAGAGTCCAGTATTACTTCTCCCATCCTCTTCAACTGATTCCTAAACCCCTTCATTGTAGTGATATAAGTTATGATAGACTGCCCTTCAACCATATGGTAATTCTTTTATCTTGTCCTGATGATACTGATCTTGCTTGGATCTGTAGATTCGAACTTTGCTAGGAGTATCTTCCATGCAATGCTCTTGATGTCCATGTCACCAATAGCTGTCTGGAGCTTGAGGGAAATGCATAGTATTCAATTCAGCCCATTCAGTCTAACTCGGCCCTCATTTGCCTATTTGACCATATGCTCTTCAGCCCTCAAATTCTATACACCTCATGTATCCATCTTGGCATCACATGCAACTGTCAATACACTCCACTCATTTACATCAATCCCATGTGCTCA
>QLPI01010330.1:0-19180 GCA_003314275.1 Chroogomphus rutilus
GGCACAAAAAATTCTTGATCGCTCAAAACCAAATTGGTTGAGTTTGCTTGTCCCGTACTGTATGCTTCCGAACCTCCGAAAAATCCAAAGTCAAGGTTCCACTCCTTTGATAGACAATGCGCAGGATCATCGCATACCTCACTCCCTTGTTCTTCGTTTCATATTGCCCCTTGTACTCTCTTCCCCCCCTTGTCTTTACTTGGTAAAAGATAGTACAAAGACTAGATACATGTATATAAGTCACCAGTCGACTGGACTATTTGCCAGTATGAATATCGACTTAATTCTGCATCGTAGTTTCCGATTAAGTTCTGGTAAACTTTCCGACTCTCCGAAATTAGGGACAGACGATCGAGGAGGGCGCAACACATAAGTTGAAGCCAAGTCCCTGCGGCCTTGAACCACTCGTACCACCCTATACCATGAACAGTCCCAAGACCCCCAGCGTTCCCAACTTCCGTCTGCTCTAATTCTGATCCCGAGTCTGACCCTTAGTCCCCCCACCCTCAGAATATGAATTCCCCCTTCGGAAACCATTCAGAACCCTCTGAAAATCCTTCCGGAAGTCTCTAGCCAAACACCGACATGTGGATTTAACAGTGTGAAAGAATATGGATGTTGGACTCAGGTTGCACTGACCACATCACAAATGATATCTCTGATTATTCAGAATATCAACCACTTCCCACACTATGGCACGCCTACTTTGCAGATAAAAAGACTTATGTCTCATACACTAGCATCGGCACAGTCAATGGAATATCATGAGTCAATGGAGAAGAAAAGAAGATCACCCTCAATGATGTACTATATGCACCAGAGATCGGAGGAAGATTCTTCTCGATACTAAAGATTGACAAAAAAGGTTACTCCACAACCTTTTCAAGCTCACAGGCAACTATTGCCAAAAATGGTATAGTCTTTGCTAAATGTCAACTGAATGGACAGCATTACTGGCTCTCGCTATGAGCCAATGCCCCATCTATTTCAAACATCAATGTCACTCCCATTGACACATTACATGCTCGACTTGGACACCTATCCTGGTCCTCATTACAACATATAGACAACAGGATTGAACCTGATGTTCGACGCACTTTGGCTATGTGCGAAGGCTGTCTCCTGGGGAAGTCCACACAACAAAAGTTTGTCACCTCATCTCACTGCCATACTGAACCTTTTGCTCTAGTCCATATGGACCTCACAGGCCCCATGAACATGCGTTCACTCCAAGGAAGTTACTACCACTTTATTCTAGTCGATGACCATACGCGGCACAAATGGATATACTTCTTGATTGCGAAAAGTGATACTTTCACACAATTCAAGAAATTCCATGCATTTGTCCAAAACTTCTACAATAGAACACTCAGAGCTATATGCATTGATCATGGGGGAGAGTTCCTATCAAAGGAATTCATCACATACCTGGAGGATCAAGGTATACAACATGAACTCACAGTGCCAAAAACACCTTAGCAAAATGGAGTCGCTGAATGTGTGAACCAAACAATTGCAGAGGCAGCCCGAGCAATGCTACATGGTGCAGGTATGTCATATGGCTTTTGGGAATTTGCTGTAGCAACTGCAGTACACGTTTGAAACTGATCCCCATCTCGTGTTACATCAAATGTTTCCCCACATGAACTTTTGACAGGATCAACACCTGACCTTTCCTACCTCCACGTCTTTGGATGCCTTGCCTATGCTCATATAATGACACATCGAACGAAATATGATCCAACATCCCAAAAGCTAGTGTTCGTAGGGTATGACAATTCCACAAAGGGGTATAAGTTGTGGAATCCATTGTCCAAATGGACTGTCATATCTACTAATGTCATTTTCAAGGAAAATAGTTTCCCACTCAAATCTACCCCAAAGCTCCCACACACAGCTCCCACACCCATGCCACCACTTCTACCACAATGATCGCCATCTGCACAAATCAATCTAGCTCTACCAGAGAGGGACGATGAAGAAGAACACCCACTGCCACCAGCGCCAACTGGTCCAGCTGATTTGCCCCCACCGGCACTGCCAGCACCACCACCTATCAATATTCCCAAAGCAGGGGTTAAACTACCAGACAGTCAACCAGACATATTACCTGCAAGAGCTCCCTTCATATATGCACCACAGTCACCAGAATAACAACTTCCACACCGGTCACAACACATTGGACAGCGTGTTGCAGTACCACAACCAGATAATGCAAGCCCAGATGCCTACCAGAGTCACAGAGCAGGCCCTTCAGCCTTGCCCGACCCTTTTGACCATTCTACTTTTGCATCTGCAACTTGGGACAACTCGCTCAATTCTTATCTGGCCATTGTTCAAGTAACTCCAACTGGTGACCCGAACACATATGAACATGCCATCACAACCCCAGAAGCTCCCTTCTGGAAAACAGCGATGGAGGAGGAGATTAAGTGCCTAGATGAAAACGGCACTTGGGAATTATGCGATCTACTGAGAGGTCACAAGGCTATAAAGAGCAAGTGGGTTTTTCTAACAAAGCATGACATTGCAGGTCATGTCACCCGTTATCATGCCCGTCTCGTCACCAAGGGTTTCTCACAAAACACCGGCATTGATTATGAAGAAACCTTTGCACCTGTCACAAGACTTGACTCCCTGAGGCTACTACTTGCACTTGCAGCTCAACTGGATTTAGACATCCATTACATTGACATCAAGTCTGCCTACCTCAACGGGAACTTAGATGAAGAAATTTACATGGATCAACCAAAGGGCTTCACGGTCATCGGTATGGAAGGGAAGGTGTGTTGCCTTAAAAAGGCATTATATGGCTTAAAACAGGCAGGTCGCCAATGGCATGTGCACCTGAATGACACACTGGAAGGACTTGGTTTTCAGAAAAATATTTCTGGCGACGTCTCCATTTTTATCAAATGCCTCGATGGGGGGGGACCACTAATTATGTTGGTCTATGTCAACGACATTGCTCTTTTTGGCGTCTTGGATGTGATCCAGGACCTCAAACGCAAAATTGCCAATTGCTACAAAGTCACTTATCTAGGTGAGATCAAACAGTTTCTTGGTCTACACATCACCCACAATTGTTCGACCAAAATCATCACTATCAGCCAGTCGCACTACATCCAGCATATCCTAACATGCTTCGACATGTCACAGTGCTGACCTACCTATACGCCATTTGCTGCTGGCAGGCAGCTAGCCAAAAATCCCGAGGAAGATTCAGATTCTTCCCTCACCTCACATTATCAGCAGATCATCAGATCTCTCATGTACGCTATGTTGGGTTCTTGCCCCGACATCTGTTTTGCCGTAAACCGCCTTTCACAGTGGTGCCAAGCCGACCCAGCAACATCTTTATGCTGCCCAGCATGTGCTTTGTTACCTTGCTGGCATATGGCACTTTACTTTGACATATGGGTCCAACAACTCTACTGAATTGATTGGATATAGCGACTCAGACTGGGCTACAGACACCAACACCCACCAATCTACGACAGGCTATACATTCATCCTCACCGGAGGTTCTATTGCATGGGCCACCCAAAAGCAATGCACTGTCGCCTTATCGTCCACTGAAGCTGAGTACATGGCTCTCTGGGAGTGCTCAAAGCATGTGGAATGGACAATCTCACTCCTCAGGCAGCTTGATTTTGACATTGACCTTCCTGTACGTCTTTTTTGCGACTCTCTCGGTGCCCGTGCTGTAGCAGCCAACAATGTTTTTCACAAACATGCCAAACATATCGACATCAAGTACCACTATGTTCGTGACCTCTTACGGAAAGGCATCATCGACATCTCATCAGTACCGACAAAGGAAAATACAGCCGATCTCCTCACGAAGCCTCTATCCCGTGACCGATACCATTTTCTCTCCAAGAAGTTTGGGTTGGTTGATAGCTCAAGCATGGGGGAGTATTGTGAAAGTGCTTGATAGATCACTGTTGTATGTCGCAAACTGTGTGGAACTATTGTGTTCCTCTCCCTTTATTGTCCTCTTATTGTACACTTTGAACATTATTGTATTCCCTTTTGGTCTAAACAATGAGTATGCTACAGTATAAGTAGAATACACTTGTACAGCGATTCTTCAGACTATTACTGAAGTTGTCTTAGCCAGAGCATTAGTCTCAGATCGCTGCGCCAACAATAACCACAAAACCAGAATACATTCTACCATCAAACACCCGCTCGTGCAGCGACACATATCGACACACCACAGCAAGACCAAGAAGAAGCCCAAGGTCACTTCTGACTCTTTGACTACAGCGCTCCCACTCATCGTGCCAGCCCACCTTGGTGGCTGAGCACTTATGGAGCCAGACCCTCCACACAATTGAACATGCAACAGGAGAAAAGAAGTACTCACCTCACAAGAGAAGGGTGGGAAACAGCTCAAGGAGCCAGGCTGGTGGGAGGCATGGAGCTCGTCGTCAGTGCACATGCCCACTTGAGGATGTTATAGTACAACACATGTAGTGACCAAAATAGGCCTAGTTTGGGGTTGAAAAATTGAAAAAAAAAAAAAAAAGAGTGAGGCCATCTCACATTTCAGTCGAAGTGCCATCAGAAACCTCGGCATACCACATGCCATCATCCAACCACTGTGGATTGGGTTCAAATGAGGGACGGAGTCTGGTTGTAAACTCTGGTACTCCTGATTCCCGCATATTTGGGGCATCATGGTTTGAAAAAAGGTAAATGCCAGGATTTGTCACCCCAGGATGTGCTTGGGTGTCCCATTGGAAGTAGGACCATTCATGTCCTGGCACACTCGGACTGTCATTGAGTCTCAGAATGATGTAACATTCGTACCTTACTCTTGTAACTATTTCACACTGTGGGTCAAAACTCGTTTCGGTGCCTACAGAGATACTAACCTAGTTTCAGTTCATGGGGTGGAATAGAGAGGCCATGACAGTCGATCATGAAGTGAGCATGGTCACACAACCACTTCCATGCATATGTTGCATCCAAATTATTTGTCAAGTACACGTACCGAGACCTGTCTATTCGGCATTGCTGACCAAGCAACCATCCTATATCCACGACCAAGTGTCCACACCATATGCATAACACTTGATACACTGGTCTCGGCTCGGCACGTCCACCATCCACACTCCCTGTCTTCACCCTTCGGTCCATCTCCTCTTGGGACCTCCTGTCCTTGTATTATCCCTGGTCACGACTCTATTGTTTTATACTCGGCCACTCCCAATTGTCCTATCCTTTGCCACGTCTCTATTATCTTATCCCTTATTGTTTTATCCCCGTTTTGCATTCCTTGTTCTAATTTTATTCATTGTGGACAATAACCACATGCTCTGCATACCTTGTTGTCCTACATTCCGTATTCCACATGTCGCTTCTTAACCTATATAAGTAGGACATGCATGTATATATTTCCTCATTCTGGGTATCGACTAGGCTTAGGCCCTTCTACCTTCTTCTCCTCTGTTAAGTCCTCAACTCGGGCCGGCATCATCAGCATCCCCCTGAGTATCTGTCTGTTGCAAATAGGTGGCATGCACGGCAAGTAGGGCGCAATGCACGAGTATGTTAAAGCCAACGCCACTACTCTTGGCCTGCAGGACTTGGCCATAGTCCACCCGACCTTTCAACAATACCCTTCGGCAGTACCAAAGTCCGTCAGTACCCGAAGCTTGTTATTATTGCATTGTAAAGAAATAGAGATGAACATTGACGTGGGAATAGTGAGAGGGACGAATCTATGATGAGTGGTTAACAAGAGAGACACAAAAGTAGAAATAGACTTGCCTGTGCCATTGGAAACTCTGACCTGCTTGGCTAAATATAGCTTCTCTGGGGTTGTTCTTGGGGTATTCACTGTTATAGTTCCAGGACAGTCTTCCAGTTTGTCCCTGCATGTGGTCATGAACATTGTTGATGAGGACAAATTTATCATTTTTGTCAACATAACCAATATCACCCAAACACACCCCATAACAGGAAGGACTGAAACTGTATGGTTGTCAAGCCCGCAACACCGAGTACCGACTCACTTGGGAATACCGACCAACCGGCCCTCACCTGCATTATCTCGCACCACCGCGCGGCCTCAGCTCGGTACATCCGGTACATCGTATGGACCACTCCCCTCGTACACCCCCTTTCATTGTTCCTTCACCCCCCTATCCACTCCTTTATCCGTTTCCCCGAACAACATGATGGCCACTCATTGTCCTGGCCACTGCCATTGTTTTATCTTAGGCCGTCCTCTATTGTTCTATTCCCGCCCACCATTTCATTATCTTATTTTCAGCCATACTCTATTATTCTAATACCGCCTACATTCCTTATTCTATTTCTGATCACTGTGGACAATGCCTCCATGTGGTTGCCTCATACCTTATTGTTTCCATTCCTTACGCCACCCTGTTCCACATCTTGCTTCTTAACTATAAAAGTAGCGGGATGTATGTAGATAGTTCTTCACTCAGAATATCAATTGATTCGCACCCCTTTGTCCGCTCTCTATTTCTAAAGTCCTTCGCTCGAGCCAACGCCCTCGGCATCCCCTCAAGGCTCCTCTCGCTATTCAAATTAGTGGCATGCATGGAACAGCAGGGCGTAACGCAAGAGCACGTTGAAGCCTAGCCACCCCGTAACGGTTTGCAGGACTTAACCGATATCTTGGCATCACCGAATCTTGACAATGGTATGTAATGGGCAGCCTCTGCTAGCCAGCCTTGATCAAAAATTGCAGCCCCTACCATAGGAAGCATGATTTTGTCATATCGATATCCAAGAATGTCCACAAGGTCTTCAGTGCAGTGCGTCCATAATGAGGAGCCAAGCATGAGCTCTCCCATCCTGCTGATGGGGTTAGAATTGTATCCCATCAAATGGTACCTATAGACAGTTAATCTTATTCCAGGAATGTATGGTATCTTCCAATACTGACCCTGGAATGGTAATTTTCATTTCAAATAGAATATGTACAACAGACTACCTTGATCATGAGCACAACTGGGAGCATCTATCGGCAAATATGGCAACTTAAACTTGGGTTGTCGTCTCTATCTGACAATTCACCACCATATATCAGTTTCCACTGGGGTCAATCATGTCCCCTCTGAACAGTAACACAAAGGCCGTCAAGCTAGAGATTGTCAGTGAGGTTGAATTCAGAAAATGAATTCATTACCATGTCAAAATAAGGGAACACAAAATCCTCCCGACAGTTGAGACTCTGCCAATGCCTACTCATGGATAATACTCTAAATAATTATATGAGCCACTGAGTGTGTCATCCCAGAACTGATGTCCACTGGTCCAACAGGTGCATCAATTCCAATACAACCTCATATATGCCATCACAAAACATGTCATAGAGTCCATATATAAACTCCACAGGGTTTGATGATAGCGTCCATGTGACCCAACCCCTAAAACTCTCAAATATTTCACCTGGCATGTGATATACCTCAAATGGGATCCTGCAGGTGATTCTGCTCACTCCAATGAGTTGCAATATCAAAGGATCCCTGCAATAAAGTGATCAATACTTGTGACACTGAATCACTAACCATAACTCACATGATATCTCTGCGCAAGGAGATGTCTCGCTCAAACTACAAGATGATAAAAAATGGCGAAGAGTCTGGAACCAAAGAGCAACTTACAAGGGTTGTCTTGAATTGGGAATGTGACCCGTGATATGTTTTCACCAGAACTATTTGACCATCAGGTTGTTTTGCTTTATACAGCTTTACTGCAACAAAACTTGTTTGGTCAGGGTAAGGAGTTAGATAGATATGCTGTTGATTGATTGTCTGCAGGAGGTTGATATCATTCTGCATGTAGGTGAGTAACTAAAATCGGACATCAATACACTGCGTTTCCAAAACCTCAATGGTATGTGCATCGGGATCACCTGAGGACATAGGTATTGGATGACTACTCACACCTTCAAGGTGCATGTGCTGTGAGAGGGGAATCAATCACTGGAATAAAGATAAGCTCGCTGTCAGGCTCCGGACATACTGACAGGCCTCGGGAAAGCCGAAGGGGTTGGACGGGTAAAGGCCAAGTCCTGCAGGCTGGAGGTAGTGGCATGGCTTCAACGTGCTTGTGCGTTGTGCTCTACTTCCCATGCGTGCCACCGATTTAGGACAGAGGGATACCTGGGAGAGTGCTGAGAATGTCAGCCCAGGTAAAGGACTTGGGACAGGAGAAGGGAGGACAAGAAGGCATAAACCTAGTTGATTTCCAGAACAAAGAACCATCTACATACATTGGCTACTTATATAGGCTAATAAGTGAGATGTGGAACAGAGTGGCACAAGGAATGGAGAACAATAAGGTATGAAGAAACATGTGGAGGTATTGTCCACAATGATCAGGAATAGAACAAGGAATGTGGACAACAATAGAACAATAAAGTATGGCTGGGGACAAAAGAGTGAGTGAGAATAGAACAATGGGAGTGGCCAAACATAAAACAATAGGGCCACTGCCGAGTGGCAACAAGGAGTGAATGTCCCAAAGGTAAACAGACAAGGGGAAGGATAGGGAATGAAGGAATGACAAGGATAGAGGGGACAGGATGAGGAAAGTAAACCAAACGATGAGCCAAATGTACCGGACCGAGGCCCTGTACTGGCAAGGGATGCCTTGTCACTGGTGTGTGGGACTAAAAGGCAAGGGTTGTTTGGTCGGTACTACCGAGTGAACCAGAGCTTGATATCCGGGGCTTGACACTCACTTCCTAAATGTATATTCACATTTCCATTGGCATATGCAATAGACAATGTGTCTTGTTTTAGTACATTGTATATACCACATTGTTCAACAAGCCGGTTCACATATTTGGCTCTCCTGCATTTTGAATTTTATCAACAGGGAAGATGTAGATTGTGCTTCTGACATAATGGTAAGGAGTGCAAGGACAGCAATTCAGGGATACCAGATGGGGCATACCTTGATACATTTCACCACTTGTTTTCTTGCTTTGAGGTTTGCTAATCCTGCTGCCACTGTTCTGCTGCAGCCATAATATGCGTTTAAAAACATTCAAGATAGGACGAGAGCTGTGGTGTAAAACTATCCCGGTGCACATTAAGAGTATTGTAATAAGAATTATTAGTCTTTCATGGAGGTATAAATGGGAAGTGAACAAAACATGTACCCCACATTTTTTTCATCAGCACTTGACTTTATCTGTTTCATTTGCATGATTGAGGGTGCAATTGATGGGCGACTCATGAGTGTTGAAGGTCGTATAGCGGTGGTAGGAAGTAATTGGTCAGGAAGATGATTCATTGCACCAGATGTGACAACCCTTTCAAGCTCTGCATCACCATGCCATACATCTGAGACGTGTTCACCAGCAGAATGCAGATCAAAGTCCTCGAACACCTCTGCAGCCTTACAAACCCTATGCCCTATTGATCCCTCCACATTGGATACTTCATTCTCCTCAGGCAGAGGGATACTCAAATTGTGGTGTTTATCTCTCAAGTGAAGGATAGAACTTTGAACATTCATGGTGCAGGGCGGTGGCCAAGGATTGAGGTGGTTCGAAATGCAGAAGGCTGGTGCTATACACGAGTTGATTAGGGCTATGAAACTTAGCACCAACGTACACCACTGTGCCAACATCTGTCAGGCTGAATGGTCCGACTTCAAACATATTTCCTGTAGGTAAGCTGTCATTGTTAACTCTAAAACTTATACATTGCACAACAGTCATTGAGTAGCACTCAGATGTCTAGTTCAGGTCAGATCAAATGTTATATATTGTTATATTTACTAGGATTGACTCACCATTCATCATATAAGAGGCCTTGGGGTGAGACTTGATGGCCATTCTTACCGGACCTAGGGTAGAGGGCAGGCAGGGCCCACAGGTGAATTAACGGACAATTAACTTAGATTAATATTTGACATGCAGATATCTAGATCTGGAGGAGCGATGCTTAAATGTTCCATAGCTCCGGATCCAGACTATGAAGGGTATATCAGATATATTCTAGTATACAAGCCTCCGAATACAGCTCCTAATAAGAAAAGATATGAAACAACATAAAAATGGAGTAGACTTTGAATATAAAGCCAGAAGTACAACTAATGTGAGAAAAGAAGCACATAATAATTCAAATATATGAAATAACTCATAATGCTATAAAATTGAAGGAACGGACAAGCATACAGCATGTCTAAACACCCATTGAAGGAGTCCCTGTAATTGAAACTCTTTTTGGGAGGTTTTGCCTTGTCACCTTGCACTTTAATGATCACCATTTCCCCATGAATCCAGAGAGTCTACAAGCTACAAACATGTCCATGTCACTATTATCACAATCCACCTGATAGAAGGGAGAGTGCACACCCATACATTAGGAAAACCAGAAAGCACTTAATCAACCACCTCTTAAACAGCCCAGAAATTAGCAGAACCTCCAACATCAAAACACATATGCCAGTGGTTCTCTTGGAAACTCCAGTATGTCAAATGCTTCCCTGTGCTGCCTATATGCCCTGCTAGACAGAATGTGCTGCATATGGTGCCACACATCAATATCAAAGATCACATCCCAAGTCGGCCAAAGTGGCCAGTCTTCTGCAGAATCTCAACACTTGAACACTCAACCATATCGAGAAATTTAATACTCTCATCATGCTCATAAAAGGGACATAGGTAATAGGTCATCCAGAATATGAGGTTAACTGAAAATTTCTCAGTCACCGGTGCTTATAATATTACCCTTCTTCAATCAAAGGTCACGAGATCTTGCTAACCTAGGGCAGTGTCTGGCATCTTTTAACGATTCAATCCAGTCCTGTCTCCTTCCACGACTGGACGGGTTGGAATCCATCGGATACCCCTGAACCTTGCCGTCTTTAGCCGTGATGCAGGGTGGCGTCGCGGGCGGGTCGTATAACGGTCCCTTCACAAAAAAAAAAAAAAAAAAAAAAAACAAAAAAAAAAAAAACTAGGCGAATTCGAAACCGAATTGCGCCGCCCACTCTGGAGTTGTGGGGGTTGACCTTCTGTCGTGTCTTCAGGCATTGTTTCAGCTCCTCACCACTGTTATCTACTCGTTAGTATTTCTGTTTGGCAATTTGTTTCTTGTCTTTTCTCCTTTTTGCCGATTCTTTTGTGGCCCTGCATTTTGCCTCTTGTAACATCTTGCCTGTGCTCTTGTAACTTGTGTATGTTGTTTTTGCTTTCGTCTGTCGGGGGGGTTTTTTTTTTTTTGGTTCGGGTTTCTAATTTATATTCCGAGTGTGAGTTCCCTCTGTTCATGAATAGATGATCCGATTGCCTATTAATCGCTTATAAAATCTCGCACGAAGGATAACGTGCTGGCGATGCTTATTAATTTTGCGAGCGGTGTCGCGTCGATACATGGTTGGTCCATCTTGCTAATCAGGTTTCAACCACCGAACCTCCCCAATTATTCAAACCAAACCCCAATCATGCCGGGATTGAAGAAAGGGTGATATGGTACCACACCAATGTGTCACACTATACTAAGTTGTCGCGGATTGGTATCTCGATCGGGTCCATTAGCTCTGAGTTCTGGTAACTCCGACCTGATCAGCCACGGAAGTACCAAAGGTCATACAATATACCCAATCCAGTGATCCCCATCAACGATGCCATGGAAGCTACAGCGTTTTTCATTTATTACACATCCTCCAACACGCCGATCAGATTAATGAGACCTGATCAGTGATTACTTAGGAACACCGTTCCATTTATCCTGTATCAGGGATTCACTATCCTTAGATCACAGATCAACTTTTGCTTGACCTACTCAACCATTGAACTGGGATCGAGTTGATTCGGTACCCTACACGGATTCCATTTGTTTATTATCATCTTGGATCACGATGACATGCACTCTTTTGGTTTGATCACAGAAATCACACTGGAAGTAGTAATTCTGCACGTGTGATTGTGGAGTGTGAATGACGGGAATGTCGAACAGAGATAATGACCCAAGGTTCGCAGAGTTCTATCCAGTCCCGTGATGATACCGACCCTACAATCATTCTTATGGGAGCCATTGAGACAATAGGATCGGCTCGGTAGGGTTGACGATGAGCCTCACAAGTTAGCTCGGACTGAACTTGGCCTTCACATTTCCCATATACCCCATCGATGAACTTTGATCGAAAAACCTGCACCCCAGCTCAAATTTTCTTCTTATCCTGCTCTTAGGTATATACACAAGCGCTCTTGCCATACTCCACATTCTGTACGATATAGAACACCTTAATATAACTTCATTACCACCCGCGTGGAATTTGAAACATCAACGCCTGTTTCTCAGAGGAAACATGGTTAATTGCTACATGACATATGCGCTCTACATTTTCTCCACCCTCCCCACACCCGTGAGGGGTACAATATACAATAATTTTACATGTTTCTATTGTGACCATATCGTCTAAATTCCACAACATACATTTTCAGAACAAATTCATGTCTAACACTAATCCAAATTACCGTCTGTTCCATGTAAATCATATACATCTGGGATCTTAAAGATGACTATTCAATGGTCTTTGAAGTTGTCATGGTCATATTAAAGAACGAAAAGTGGATATTTCAGACCACAGTCAGAAACACCATGGTATCTCCATCCATGGTATCTCCTTCCTGCCCACCGTCGACTCCAAATGCTATATCAATCATCAAAGAGCTGGAAATGGGGCGTGTGGAGTAGTTTTTGGTTGGTGATGGAAGGTATTTTGAGTATAAGAGACGATATAGCGGACGTGTAGCGCATACATCAACTGCTGAAGCCGATCTGGGTGAACATAATCGTGATTGTGGTCGCCTTCATTCTCACGATCACGGCCGATGATCGATGTGGCGCCGGAATGACGTAATAGGCCCAATATGGTTTCCCCGTGGCATGCCCGGATGTAGCCGGTCGAGTCTAACTTAATCTGAGTTTTTGAGCCACTCTGATCGGTGTGATGTACCTGATCAAATGGTTACCTCTCATGTGATAGACGCCATGCCAATATCGGGCCGGTGTAATGTGCCAACGTATACCAGATTGATTGCCGTTCACTGACGCTCACGTGATCGGAGGCTGTGATCGACCCTGATCGATGCGATCGCAATATGTACACGGACCATACCAAGCCACGTATCAAATCTAATAGCGTGATCATATTCCATCGGTGCCACAGCCCTGATTGGCGCGGGCGTCAACTTCCAGTGAGGGTCAAGAAGGTCCAATCTAATCTGTTCTCTACGATCCTGTTCTGTCTGTGGAATAACCCTAATCACTTACCGAGTCTGCGGCGATTCAGGTCTATTTAATCTCATATCCGTGATCGTCCCCGAGTGGCGGCGCATGCCTGATTGTCAGGGCAAGTTCTGTCACTCTGAGCCCGACAGGTCTGAACCGGGTGAATGGCATGATGAATAGTAAACATTAGATAAATTAGCATTAATTTGTGGTGTAATTAAGGAAACTCTAATCGGAACAACTCTGTTCTAATGACGGGCAACCTGATAATAGTAAACATTAACAGTTCAAGCTACTTTCATGGGTCCGGGGAGAACACCGATCGAGTCTCACGCATGGAATGACCCCGGACATCCTCCGGGAGATTCTCATAAACACTAGTCAGATCGTGAGCAATATTCCATTCTATATATAGTTTCATTTGCGCGAGATAAAATCAGGCACAGGCACGGCCAGTGCTTGATTGAAAGGAACGGATCCAGATATAGCATCATCGGCGAGTAGATTGTTATAAGCTATGGTGAATGGTGTAAGGATCATGGTTGACGAAAATTTCCTCATCCCTGAAACTATGTCTGTCCATCCTGGGATGGTGGCGGAATGACATCTGTTCTCACTTATATTTCTCTCAGAACTGTTCCTGAAATATCAAGTGTGCAATTGGACGTCGGAGAAAATGCAGAGATAAATTCAATCTGCAAAAGAAAAATGAGGTCGAGGACAATATCGAGCTTTCGATGAATGAGGAGCAGATGAGGAAGTCACAACGGAGCAGCGATGGCGACTACGATGCAACCATGATGGTGGGAAACCCTTTGCCAGGTAATTTTTTTGAAGCCAGAAGTTTGAACTGGGGACTGGACGTGTAGTGATGTGGGACTGCAGGTCAAAACACGGAGAAGATGATGTGAGGAGGCACCAACGAGAATTTGAGGGCTGACGGATGGGCAAGTAACGACAACCTCACAGCGGGTAAGGCTTGCCCACCGCAAACAATAACTATACTTGAGGAAATCCATTACCATCAACACACCCCAAAAACGCTTCACACCTGCTCATGACCCTGCTGCACCACTATCTTCAGCAGGCTCACGTCTCCTAGCCGCTCCACTTGTGACTGCCTTACTCTGCCCCTCGATTAGACTTAGCGCGAGGGAGTAGCCGGAGAGAAGGGACTCGATGTGTTATTTTCCTCGACTCTGATTTCAGTCTGGAGTTATCATGACTGTTAATGAAGAGACTCCGATACGTTTCACAAAGGTGTCAGCGATGGGCTGCACAGTCAGTCATACTTGTACGTCATTGATCGTCAACTTCGGAGATAATGGGACGAGCGGCACCGATGGGAAGCTGTAGGTAATATATCTCGAAGCTGCTGTTTGAATATGAGCATAGCGTTGCTACATTGAAAATCGAGAAACGTTTGCTTCGCTTCTGAGTGAAGAGCGAGGCCATCTCGCATTTCAGTGGAAATGGAACATTCATCCTCGGGAAACCACACGGCGTCATCCAGCCATTGGGGATTGAGTTCGAATGATGCATGGAATCTGGTCGTAATCTCTTGTACTCCTGATTCCCGGATATTTAGACCATGGTTGTATGAAAAAACGTACACGGCGGGATTGGTCACCCCGGGTTCAGGGTCCCATTGGAAGCCGGACCACCTATCTTCCGGAAGACTGGGGCGGTCCGCGAGTGTCAGCCTAATGCAACATTGGCAGTGTATTCTGGTCACTATTCTCACGCTGCTGGTCAAAACTTGTTTCTGCACTTACAAAGATACTAACCTAGTTTCAGTTGATGGGGGGGAATAGGGAGCCTATGATGGTCGATCATGAAGCGCGCGTGGTCACGCAACCACTTCCACGCATGTGTTTAACCCAAATTATTATATCTTAAAGCAATCGCGATCACGTCATGCGTGGGGATAGCGTTAGGGACGAGTCTACGATGAGTGGTTAACAAGAGAAACACAAAGGTAGAATTGGACGTGCCTGCTCCGTTCGAGTGTCTGACCTGCTTGGCTAAATATAACTCCTCCAGGGGGGTTGTTCTCGGGGTATACACTGGCATCGCAATCCCGCTGATAATTCCAGGAAAGTGATCCAGTTTGTCCTTGCATGTAGTCATGAACAATGTCGACCACGACAAATTGACCATTTTCGTCAACATAGCCAATGTCACCCCAACTGACCTCACGACTGGCAGCACTGAAACTGTATGGCATGAAATGGCTACCCTTCACTAGCCAGCCTTGCTCAAAAATTGCAGCCCCGGCCATAGGAAGCGTGATTTCGTTAAATCGACATCCAAGAATGTCCACCAGGTCTTCAGTGTGGTGCGTCCATGAGGAGCCAAGCATGAGGGTTCCCATCCAGGTGACAGGGTCAGGATCGTCTCGATTCGATCTGTTCCTATAGAAAGTTAATCTTATACCAGGAGTGTACGATATCTTCTAATACTGAGGCTGTAAGGGCACTGTGTATTTGAGATAGGATATATCGAATAGACTATCATGATCCATGAACATGACGGGGATCATCTGTCGGCATATATGGCAACTTACCATTGGGTCTCTGTCTTCACCTGATAATTCACCAGCACATATCAGTTTCCACTGGGGTCGATAATGCCCTCTCTGCACAGTAACGTAAAGGCCGTAATACTAAAGATTGTCAGCGAGGTTGAAATCAAAAAATGAAATCATTACCATGCCAAAAAAAGGGAACCCAAATCATCCTGACAGTTGAGACTCTGTCAATGCCTAGTCATGGATAATACTATAAATACTTATATGAGCGACTGAGTGTGTCATACAAGAACTGATGTCCGCTGGTCCAACAGGTGCATCAATACCAATTCAACCTCATATATGCCATCACAAACCATGTCATAGAGTCCATATATAAACTCCACAGGGTTTGATGACAGCGTCCGTCCGAACCAACTGCTCAAACTCTCGGGATTTTCGCCTGGCATGTGATATACTTCGAACGGAATCATGGAGTTGATCCTCGTCGCTCCAATGAGCTGCAATATCGAAGGATCCCTGATATAAAACGATCAGCATTTGTTACACTGAATCTCCAGCCACAACTCACATGATATCTCTGCGTAAAGAGATGTCTCGCTCAAACTACAACACGATTGAAAATGACCAAGAGTCTGGAAAGAAACTGGGACTTACGAGGGTTGTCTTCAGTTGAGAAGGCGAGCCATGACACGTTTTTACAAGAACTATTCGACCATCAGGTCGGCTCGCTTTATGCAGCTTGAGTGTGACCGCGGGGATAGATGGGTCCGAGCGAGGACTCAGATAGACGTCATAGAGATTTATCGTCTCGAGACGAGAAGGTTAATATCATCACGCGTATCTGTAATTGGGAATCCGCAGTCTGCGTTTCCAAAAACACTTTAATATTACGTGCATCGGGATGATCCCAGAAACCTGAGGACATGGGTATTGGCTGACTGTCCATACCTTCAAGATGTATGGGCTGTCAGGGTGGAATAAATGCCTGGAATACATTAAATCTGACTTCCGAAAAGTATATTCACATTTCCACACAATATTCCATGAATATACAAAGGTGGCCTGCATTGTTGGAGCCTACATAATTCCAATAAGCGAAATGGGTCACATGATCTTCTTCTGGCCCGTGCTAACCGCGAATGTGGGAGTCTCACATAAAAACTCCTGTGTTCCTTTTAGCCGAGGTACGAATATTACCATCTCACCCATCCCAACCATCCCACTACCTTGACACACCCTCACAGCATGCCTACCACCTTCACCCACACCTTCGACAACCATTATTTCAAGGGTAAAACCTCATTTTCGATTTCATCAACAACGAGTCTGTAGATGGATCCAGCAACACTACAATTGAGTCAGTTTTGATCGATCCATCTTTGCCCGATCTTTCCACCCACTGACAGCCCGCCTTCTTCTTCAGCGTCATCAACCCAAGTACGGGCTATAATCATCTGGGGCTGTATGTTTGCCCATGACTCACATTCATTTCATTTCATAACAGCCATGGGAAAGCTCCTTGCAACCATCTCAGAAGGGACAGCCAAGGATGTAGACATTGCAGTTGCTGCAGCGCAAAAGGCCTACGATATCGTATGGGTTTGAATATGCCCGGCTTTGGGCGTGGAAAACTCTCATCCGTTTGGCGGAGTTGATTGAGGAGCATACTGACGAGCATGCTGCTATTGAGAGTTTGGATAACGGTCGGTACCTGTCTTTTTCCGCGCGGGTCGAGGCAATATTGACAGATGGAACCTGTAAGCAAGATCTTCCCGACGCCAAAGGGTTTGACGTTACAGAATCAGCTGCAACCCTCCGCTATTATGGAGGCTGGGGTAGACAAGAACCACGGCAAAGTGATCGAGACTCACGACAACCAGTTCGGATACACACGTCACGAGCCTTTTGGTGTAGTAGGACAAATCATCCCCTGGAATTTCCCTCGTAAGTAAAAAACCTTATAGTTTTTTTAGCCAATTTGTTTTTTTCTTTTTTTCCAAGTATAGTACTTACGAAGGTTCACGGGGCAGTCCTCATGTTCGCGTGGAAACTAGGACAGCCCTTGCGACCGGCAACACCATTGTTATCAAGCCGTCTGAATTGACCCCTCTTTCTGCTCTGCGCGTCACAGCACTCGCAAAGGAGGCAGGTTTCCCACCTGGCGTTATCAATGTTGTCACCGGGTACGGTAAAACTGTTGGCCATGCCATCTCTTCTCATCCAACCATCGAGAAGGTCGCCTTTGCAGCACCCTTGTTGGCCGAGAGATCATGCATTAGGCTGCTGCTTCGAACTTGAAAAACGTGACCCTTGAATTAGGCGGTAAAAGCCCGAATATCATTTTCAATAACGCTGATATCAATCAAGTCATACGATTGGAAAGTCATGGAATTTAGTAAGTCGGGGTGGTCGGCGTCGGCGTCGTCCTCTTTCTTCTTTTTCTGTGACCGCGGATCTGATTTGCCCCTCCCCCCCCACCCTCCCCCTTCTTTACTCGGTACAGATTCAACCACGGTCAAACTTGCTGTGCTGGCTCCAGGATATATGTATAAGAATCCATCTATGACACATTTGCGGAGAAGTTCGTTGCCCACATCAAGAAGCTTCAGCTCGGCCATCCCCTCGAGCATGGTACCGCTCAAGGGCCTCAGGTGTCACAAATACAGTTCGATGTACGTTATATTCATCTTACTTCGATCCCTATTGCATCGTGGTGATGATCGGTGTTTGTGCTTTCATTTCAGCGCATCATGGGATACATCGAGGATGGTATAAAAGCAGGCGCTCAAACCATCATCGGTGGCAAACGTCACGGAACCGAGGGATACTTTATCGAACCCACCAGCTTCACCATCACTTCTCCTGACATGAGGATCGTTCGTGAATATATATTCGGACCCGTCGGATTTCTTGTTAAATTCAAAGACGAGGAGGGTACGTAAAAAAAAACTTTGAATCTGTGTAAATCCTTGTAATTTGTTTGTTGTATACGTGGCTCATCAACAACCCTTCATCACTAATTACATGCACTCACTCATCACAATGCAGACATTATCAAGGTGGCTAATGACACGGTATACGGCCTGGCGGCCGCCGTGTTCTCGAAAGATATCAGCCGTGCATTCAGGGTTGCCCACAAACTCAAGGCTGGCACTGTCTGGGGAAACTCCTGCAACATGATCAGTCCACAGCTTCCATTCGGCGGTTACAAACAATCAGGCATCGGTCGCAAATTGGGCGAATATGCACTACAGAAGTGAGCTTTTTTTACCAGTCAACTCACGGTGTGTGGGGTGGTTGTTTACTAAACTCTCTGAATTTGCAGCTACACGTCTGTCAAGTGTGTGCACATTGACTTGGTCGGTAAGTTCTGAAAGAGCAAGAAGATGGAAATTCAAGGAGAGAA
>QLPI01010332.1:0-26015 GCA_003314275.1 Chroogomphus rutilus
ACTCCTCAGTTCATCACACTGAGCTTACGCCGTTTCAGACTTGCTTTGACAACAGAGACCTCCATTCTAGAGACTCCTCACTATAGAGCGCTCACATTGTGCCAACAGTACGTGCAAGTAGAGTTTCAGACTTTGGAAAAACTACTTCATTGTAAAATGGCGGAGGGCAAGGGCACCACACTGCTGGAATGATCCGGCTCTTCATCTCGAATTGTTGATGCTCTATTCTGGGATCGTTGACAGTTGAGCTGTTTTTCACCCTCAGCATCATAATACCAGAATGACTCTAACTTGAAGGGAGATTCAACTGCCCGGCATCTATTCAATCTCAAATCGTCACAGAGGATCTTCCCAGACAATCCCAATTCCGAGTCGTGAGTGTTAGAAGAAAACAATGAAAGAGAAAAATAAAGAAGACTCGAATCGAAAGATCCAGAAGACAGGAGAGACTTGGCTCAGATGCAACGTTAACTCGAGTCGCATTCAGTAATAACACCTGAGAAAACGGTACGACATTTACTCGAGTCGTATGTCGGGCTGAAACCGATTGATTTTTTGAATTACTTACTTCGCTGGATTTACGCTGAGTTTCAAAATATGCCGGCCCCGTACCCGTCCCCGGAATCCGGCGGACTCAGTTTGCAGTGTAGGGTCAACGCGGAGTTTGAAACCTGCCGACGAGCGCCTAGCCAAAGTCCCGGTCCAAGCTAATTTACAAGATTTACCCGCCAAACGGGTACATTTTCAGAGGGTAAGGGTACTTACCTGAAATGCTTAATCAATAGTAAATAGTGTGTTACGGATAGCGGGGCATGCAAGCTACTTTGCGCATGGGTAGCACAAGAGACGCTGTCAAGTTTTCAACAGTGAGCACCACCTTGTTAGTCGCAACTGAGCTTGACTGGGCTGCATGATGTCGGATGGATCATAGCAGTACCTGGAAGCTATTGTAGGGTGGGGGCTATTGTAGGGTATGGCAACAATCACTACCCTTGTTCAAAAATGCATGCCCAATTGGACAGTCCCATTCCCAACTGCTTGCTCCTAGTTCTTCGAATCCATCATACCTTATCTCATTTACCACCAGCAGTCTGTCTGTCAGCACCTAGCCATGGCCATTGATAGTCTCCTCCTATTCCAGCAGAACGGTTTGACCATGGTCAGCGCTGGTTCCTTTAGTTGATAGTACATTCGTTGACACAATCTTCGGCTAACAGTATTGCACTGGTGCGTCTACAAAATATTGATGTCAAATGATAAACGAATATGATGTTCAGTGGCTAGCTATTGTATGCTAGTGAGAGGGCTTGCTAGAGTCTGTTGAGTTAGATGTTGAACAGCTGCTTCGCCCAATTATATAGGTGTATGACTTCTTGTTGACCTTCAAGCAAGAAGTCAAGTTCATCTGGCCAGTACACTGGAATATCGGTAAAGTCCTTTATTTCGCAACCAGGTATTCTGCGCTGGTCGGTGGGATCATATTATTGTATTGTGTGTCACTTAGTTTCTCCCCTTTTAGTGTTCTGCTGATAATGTGTCTAGATTGCTTTGCACCCTCTTCAACTTCTCCCGCTCTTTGTTCCTTCCTGTATCAACTTTCTGTTGGTGAGGCATTCAATAAAATTGTCAATTTAGGTCTCATGTAGATTTATTTTGAAAGCACTCATGGCATTTGGCACAGCAATATCTGAGTGTAAGCATTTCATACTGCTTCTGTATACTTATCCTCACAGCATTGATTTGTAGTAGTTCTTGTTTTCCGCACATGGGCCGTATGGAGACAGGACAAGAAATTTTTTTGGATGATTATTGGGTTGATCAATGTCTGTGCTATCCCGGCTGTATATTCATCTTACAAAGCATATGCGCCGATCAAATGTAAGACGATTGGTTATTTTACCTTTGGAGTTGATCCTTCCACGATCTTTGCACAGTCGGCCCGAGCCCATTCCCGCACCTTCAAACCTGCTGGGGAGAAAGAGCTGATGAATCCATATTATATATCGATTTTATCATGGTAGTACTATTTGAGTCAGGTATGTATCTTGATGATTTTTTCCAACAACCTTTGCTCAGGTCACATTTTTCTTCATCAAGCTATCCTGGGGTTAACTGTTTACAGGGGCTGGGGAATCTGTGCGTTCCCGTGGGTTTTTAGGACTTCATGTGTCTCATGACCTGGGTACAGTGCGATTTAATAATCACACCAGCCACCTGGTTGCGACCTTGTACCGAGATGGTGAGCCTCTTGACTGTATCCCACCATCAATCATGTTTCCAACTTGATTTCACTGATATTTCAGGTATATTATTTTACCTATACATAATCCGTATGTTACAACGATTCCTTCCAATTGGGACCATCCAGGGGGGCACTGACGAGCAACCTAGTCGCATCTCTTATCAACATTATTTCCTGTGTGGTGGTATGTTTTATTTTACTTAAGCTTACAGTGCCTACTTAAAAATAATTTATGAAGCCCCTACCCCAGCCAAGGCTCATTTCGTTCGTCCCAATCTTTTCTGATAGTGATTAATCCATCACAATGAATGATACAACTTTCCGACAGAATGCAGCGGGACTTGCACTCCATCTTCACAGCACGTATCCTCCTCAATCTCCGCCAAGCTTCCTTTAGAAAAGACGTCAAGATATCGACCAACGACATCTCAAGACAACTCAGCACCAGGAGAACGGACAAGACCCTTTGGCGTATCATACTCAGGATACTTACCTGGTTTCCGGATACCTACAGCAATGCAACAAAGCGGAGACCCTGAACTGGCTATCGTTAGCATTATGTCGTCAACTCAACGAGATTAACATGATTGTCTTCAAATTTCATGAGTAGACCAAGTAGAGTAAATTCAAGACAGAGATAGATACTAGATACCCCATTGCATGTCGTATATATTTCCAAAGTGGCTAGAACGGTACAGTGTCACTGCAACTAGATCCTCCATTGGAATTGAGCCTGAGCCGTTCATGAATTTGACTGGCTTTGTAAAAAGAAACATGCAGTGACCTAACAAGATGATATCACAGTGGAATCAATCCGCGATACCTTTGGTGACTTGTGGGATCAGTCAAAATCTCCTGAGATCTCATCTCATTTCAGATGCTTTGAGCTCTAAACTGCGTGAGATTTTCAATGATTATATCAAATCATCTAAAATTAGCTAGGATTTATTTATAAGGTCAAACTTGTCTTAACCCATAAAAGTGATAACCCATAACCTCCAAATTCCCATAGCTCGTGGCACCCACCAGCTTGGTGGACAGGGATAACCCATAGGTCAGTGATAACCCACAACACATAGCCCTTGGCAGGCAACACCCATAGGTTATTAGCCATGGCTACTGAGTTTGATTGCCGAATTACTTAATTGCCGTAGTTCAAAACATATTTAATGTTTAATTATTTTTTTGAGGTTCAACGCTCAACTAAATGGCTACTAAACCAATTGAAATAATAATAAAGAAGGTCTTTTTATATTCAAAGAATCAATCAAGACTTGAAAAAATGCCTTTCTAAATTCAAAGAATCAATCAAGACCTGAAAAAAAAAGGAACTTGAAGATAAGCTTATCCAAAGGAAGAAGGTTATCATCATTTGACGAGAACTTGTTAGATAATGAGGCCAACACAATTGATGCACAACAAGTTATTGATCCCTGTGGTCATCCTTGGACTATGAACGAAATCTTCGAAGCTTAGATGATGCTGGAAAAGCCATAGTGAAGAAACTACAGGAATGGGGAGGTGGCTTGGCCAAAATTGCAGGAAACAAATGAAATCGTATAAGTTCAAGGTTTTATGCTCAAAAAACATCCCTAACAAACCAGTAAGATTGCAACCACTCTGGCACCCTCTTGTAGAAGTTTTTATGAGGCATTGTGGGCCATAGAGAGCAGTGCATAGCTCAATGCCTCCATGGATGGGGAATCCTCTTTTGATACAAATCTGTATTTGTCTAGGAAAGTCTGGGCTTGTTCTCGATTGCAGACCAATGCACTCTGGTCAATTACTAGATCATCCCTAGTCTTTTGTGTGTTTTGCATGTCTCTATTCTGCTAGCTTATGGATCTTGTTGTTGGCCTGTTCTATGACATAGCAGGTGAGAGGGTCCTATTTTATAGCGGCATTGCCATTTTGGTTACTTCTTGTCTGTAGAAGTAGATTGCTAGCTGTCCTGACTGAACTGCTCAGCCTGGCTAGCATGCTTTTGTGATAGTATTTAGATGTGAGGGGAATTTTGAGCTTTTTGTTAATGTAGTAAGCAACAAAAACTGTTTTTCCCCACAATCCCTATCCTGGCTCCACCCTGTTTTCAACATGGTCAAACTCCTTCTACCCCCAGAGGACCCAATTCCTGGATGGAAGTCAAATCCACCTCCACCTCCAGAGTTAACAGATGGAGAAGAGCATTATGAGGTAGAAAAGGTGTTGGACAGTTGTTTGATGCAGGGGGGCTCTACTTTCTGGTAAAATGGCAAGGGTATGGTTATGAGGAGAATACATGGGTGAAGGAAGAAGACATGAATGCACCAGCTATAGAAAGTATGGGAGTTCTACCTGCAACACCTAGGAGCACTTCGAAGAATACAGATGATGGCCTTCAACTCCCTATCATTCTGTGTTACAAGGACACAGCACTCTAGAAGGGGGGGTGATGTCGGGGGATGACCCCTTCCAAATCCCAATCCAAGTCCAAAGTCCTATTTCAACCTCCTCTCTCAGTCTGAGACTATAAGACCAGAGTCCAAGGGCAACAAGGAATGCCCATTCTCCTCATCAAGACCATGTCCACAAGCTCCATTAACTAATAGACCTTCATGACCCCTATGGTACCTACTGTCAAGCTTCGGATACTGACCGACTTCGGTACTGCCCAGGGGTCGGGCAGACAATGGCCAAGTCCTGCAGGCCAAGAGTAGTGGCATTGGCTTCAATGTACTCATGCGTTGTGCCCTACTTGCTGTGCATGCTGTCAAGCTTCGGGTACTGACGGACTTCGGTACTGGGGAGGGGTGTTGTCGAAAGGTCGGGCGGATTATGGCCAAGTCCTGCAGGCCAAGAGTAGTGGCATTGGCTTCAACATACTCATGCATTGCACCCTACTTGCCATGTGTGCCACTGGTTTTGCGACAGACAGATACTCGGGAGGATGCTGGTGATGCTGGCCCAAGTCGAGGACTTTACAGAGGAGAAGAAGGTAGAAGGGCCTAAGCCTAGTCGATACCCAGAATGAGGAAATATGTACATGCATGTCCTACTTATATAGGTTTAAGAAGCGACATGTGGAATAAGGAATGTGGGACAACAAGGTATGCAGAGCATGCGGTCATTGTCCACAACGAGTAAAATTAGAATGAAGGAATGTAAATGGGCATAGAATAATAAAGGATAGGATAATAAGAATGTGACCGAGGATAGGACAATAGGAAGTGCCCGATTATAAAACAAGGGCTGTAACTAAGGATATCACAAGGGCAGGAAGTCCTGAGGTGAGGCAGACCGAGGGGTGAGGAGTAGGCATGGGATGGGAATGAGGAATGCGACCAATATGTACATCGAGCCAAGAACGACTCGTTGAGTGACTTGTACTCGGTTACTAATGGAGTATTTTAGTCGGTACCACCGAGTTACCGGATCCTTGATACATGTACTTGACACATGCCACCGATTTGCAACAGACAGATACTTGGGAGGATGATGGTGATGCTGGCCCAAGTCAAGGACTTAAAAGAGGGGAAGAAGGTAGAAGGGCCTAAGCCTAGTCGATACCCAGAATGAGGAAATATGTACATGCATGTCCTACTTATATAGGTTAAGAAGCAACATGTGGAATAAGGAATGTGGGACAATAAGGTATGCAGAGCATGTGGCTATTGTCTACAACAAGTAAAATTAGAATGAAGGAATGTAAAACGGGGATAGAACAATAAAGGATAGGATAATAGAAATGTGGCCAAGGATAGGACAATAGGAAGTGCCCGACTATAAACCAAGGGCTGTGGCCGAGGATAGAACAAGGACAGGAGGTTCTGAGGTGAGATGGACCAAGGGGTGAGGAGTAGGCATGTGGGTGGTGAATGTGCCAAGATGAGACCAATGTACCAAGTGATATGCATGTGGTGTGGACACTTGGACGTGGACATAGAATGGTTGCTCGGTCAGCACTGCCGAAATAATGGGCCTTGGTACCTGTACTTGACACCTACCATCTCCACCATCTCTACATTGACCATGACTACTATAACACCTGTGACCCCTCACGTGATGGACAATTAAATCTGGGCACTAACACAGTGTTCCAAAGGCTAGAAGTCCAAGGACCACCAGGTAGAAAACTAGAATGAGCTTAGCATAGATGATTAGACTCCAGAGTAAGCACCCAGGGCATGGACTTGGTACTAGGGAGATGGCTCTATTGACTCCAATGTATAGATTTGTAAGCTAGTGCACAGACCACTCACATAAAGGGTATATAAGGAAGGGCTCACCAGCAGTAGAATCCTTAGACTTTCCTCTTGTCAAGTACACGTACCGAGACCCTAGTAATTCGGCAGTGCCGACCAAGCAGTCAGACTACATCCATGTACAGGTGCCCATGCCACATGCAAGTCACTTGGTATGCCAGTCTCAGCTTGGCACATCCACCATCCACATTCCTTGTTCCTATCCCTCATCTACTCTACGCCATTCACCATCCATTAATCCTACCATGCCTACTCCTCATTCCTCAATCTGCCTCACCTTGGGACTTCTTGTCCTTGTTTTATCCTCAGCCACAACCCTATTGTTTTATAGTATAGTTGGGCACTCCCTATTATCCCATCATTGGCCACATTCCTATTAATCTATTTTCCATTGTCCTATCCCCGTTTACATTTCTTCATTCTAAATTTACTCATTGTGGACAATACCCACATGCTCTGCATACCTTATTGTCCCACATTCCTTATTCCACATGTTGCTTCTGAAACCTATATAAGTAGGGCATGTATGTACATATTTCCTCATTTTGGATATCGACTAGGCTTAGGCCCCTTACCTTCCCTCTCCTCTGTAAAGTCCTCTAATTGGGCCAGCACTTTGGCACCCCCCAAGTACCTCCTCTGTCCCAAATTGGTGGCATGCATGGTAAGTAGGGTGTAACACACGAGTATGTTGAAGCCAAAGCCACTACTTCCAGCCTTCAGGACTTGGCCATTACCCATCTGCATCCTTGGCATAACTGAAGTTTGACAGCTTGACAGTATACCCAGAATCACACTACTTCCCATGCCTTCATTTCTTACAAATATGGTCCCACAAGACACCTTGTAATGATCTTTCTATTTTCTTATTTGGAACCAGGTTCCCCAGTAATCCTTTCTAATTGCTTTGTCTCAGGATCTGCTCATAGTTTCATCAGATCGTCTTACTCCTGGAAAGGTCCCAATACCTTGACCAACCCAGTTTTGTTCAATTCTCCAACAATACCACCAGTTCAGTCGTTACCGAATCCACATAATTGACTACTAGGTGTCCAACAAGACAAATCCATGCCCTAGCATTTTCGACCAAGTACCAGTATAGATTTGGAAACCATCCACTTCATGGGAAGTTCAGTCTTTCCTGCCAACTGGGAGCCAACACCCCACTCTTGGCATCCTGTCTGGCATGCTTGATCAATCTGCATCAGCTTATAGTTTATTTGACAATTTCCTTTATGATTATGCTCTGTCTTAGAACCCTTCTTGATCTAGTACTGCTTGCTGACCGCATAGACATGTTCACTAGATTTTCTGTCCAGATAACTTCAGTCCAACCATCTGTCTGTCATGTTACTAGATCTGTCAGTTGGTGTCAAGCACACATACCGAGACCCGTTCACTCGGCAGTACCGACTGAATGACCATCCCATATCCATGACCAAGTGTCCGTGTCACATGCATAACACTTGGTACACTGGTCTTGCCTCGGTACATCTGCCATATACACTCCTTGTCCTCACCCTTCGGTCCATCTCACCTCGGAACTTCCCCCTTGTATTATCCTCGGTCACGACTCCATTGTTTTATACTCGGCCACTCCTTATTGTCCTATCTTGAGTCACAACTCTATTATCCTATCCTTTATTATTCTATCCCCGTTTTGCATTCCTTGTTCTAATTTTATTCATTGTGGACAATAGCCACATGCTCTGCATGTCTTGTTGTCCCACATTCCTTATTCCACATGTCGCTTCTTAACCTATATAAGTAGGACATGCATGTACATATTTCCTCATTCTGGGTATCAACTAGGCTTAGGCCCTTCTACCTTCTTCTCCTCTGTTAAGTCCTCGACTTGGGCTGGCATCATCAGCATCCCCCCGAGAATCTGTCTGTTGCAAATCCAGTGGCACACACGGCAAGTAGGGCACAACACACGAGCACATCGAAGCCAATGCCACTACTCTTGGCCTGCAGGACTTGGCCATAGTCCGCCCAACCTTTCGCCAACACCCCTCGGCAGTACCAAAGTCCGTCAGTACCCGAAGCTTGACAGTCGGCAATATCCGGTCACAACTTGCTTACCTGCTATAATCCATTGATTAACAGGGTATTGGGCAGTATTACGTTCCATCATGCCACTAATGCCTTTAGGTGCATCCCAATGGCCTTGGTCTAGTCGGCACTTGCTACTGTTCCAAAAGCCTCACCCAGGATCCTATTCCATCACTAGAAGCTCTGCCAATAGCCCTAGTCAATGCAGCTGCCTTGTGCATGCTTGTATACCATAACCGCTGGCAAGTTTTTAGCTGGGACCTCTCGGTCAGTGGTGCCACTCAGCACATTTGACCAAGGTCTCTTCCATCTGTCCCCATCTGTTCTCATTTCATCTACTCTGTACATTTGCATCATATGCTCTCACCACTCTCCTCCATTCTTCTTGGCTAGAGGCCGACACCTTTAGTAGATGATGGGATGCCTACCTAAAAGGGAGGGGTGGCAACTAGCTAGATATACTTCAAACTATGCAATCTCCCCTCCCAAAGACATCCTCCCAAAAACCCCCTCCAGTTTCCATCCTGCCATCAACCTCTCTCCCCTCCGGTCCTTATCTTCCTCCATTCTCTCAGTCCTGATCCTAATTCCTCTTCATTCTGTCCCTACATCATTCTGACACTCCACTTCTGACATTACAAACACAACCATCCCAGACAACTTTCAGTCCATCTGTCACCTCTTTTGTTCTTTCTGGTTTTGAGCCAGGAAGACCAAACACCTTGGCCCGCTTGACTTGTTATTTCCCCTCTCACACCTTTTCTGTCTTTCAGTCAAAAAAAAATAAATTCTAGTCTATTTCACTAATTTCAGTATCCCAATCATCCTCATCCTCCCTCTGCTTCCCCTTCCCTTTATCCACCTCCTTACCCGACTCCCCATCCTTCAGTAGATCCTGGCCTCCTCCTGGCCCTCTCACAATTTTGGGACCTCCTGAATGCCCCTCTGCCATTAGGAACAGTGCATTCTCTATCTGGCAGCTACTCCTGAGGAGCTCCTCTAATAGCTCCACTATTCTCTTCCCGACCTATGGCTCAACCTGTGGTACTTCTATGCCAAGAGTCCCCCCACTTGGCTGTATGGTACAAGTCCAATTTGGCCTCTTCATCGTTGGTTCCTTCACCTCCTCATCACCTTCCTCACTCTCCAGCTCCATCTCCCCTTCACCCTCATTCTCATCCCAAATAACTGGGTGGCTCTTAGCCCAGGACACCTGTAGTGCAGCCAGGCTACACCTGACTCTGCAGGATCGGCACATTCCACAGGTGGCCCCTATGGATCGTACTATGCATTCAAATTCCCATTTCTTGCACTTCTCACAAGGCAGATAGAGTGATGGCAACCACTCCCAGGTCAGCTTATTCTTGCACTATTAAAACAAGTCAATAATAGAACACATAAAAAACCTATACCACTCACCTGGGCCCCTCTTCCGCATCCTCTCATACTTGGCCTTTTGCTAGGCCCTGCCTCTACACTCCTACCCCTCTTCCATGCTGGAATTTCTGGGACTCCTGAGAGTTTGGGAACCCCCATTTCTGTCTGTTCGGCTGTTTTGGCCTATTGATTTTCAGCCTCTTGGCCATCTTCTGCCTTGTCCATGGTCATCTGATTTTCCACTACCAGTTTCATGGTAACAGCTTTCTCGATCAGTCCCAGGGCTACAGTCCCTACTGAAACATCCTTCTCATCCACCCCCTCCATACCCTTGGTGGCCTCTTGCGTTGCCTGCTCTGCCTTTTCTTTTTCCTCCCGATTACACTAACAGGCGATCTGTTCTCTTTGAACCCCCACTCATCATTGTTGGTTTCAGCACCCATTTCTCCCAATTCTTTGATTTTTTTAATGGGATGGGGTGATATGGTTAGCTGATGGGAAGCCTAGGGACTTTCCAAACAATCTGCAATGCCACATTTAGGCATCCCAAACCCTAATTTCAATCTCCAACTACCGGCTTCATGGGTTCAGCCACTAAGGGGAGGATACTGTCAAGTATACGTACCGAGACCCCAGTAATTCCGCAGTGCCGACCAAGCAGTCAGACTATGTCCACATACAAGTGCCCATGCCACATGCAAGTTACTTAGTATGCCAGAGTACCTCCTCTGTTCCAAATTAGTGGCATGCACGGCAAGTAGGGTGCAACACACGAGTACGTTAAAGCCAAAGCCACTAATTCCAGCCTGCAGCACTTGGCTATTACCCATCCGCATCCTTGGCATTACTGAAGTTCGACAGCCTGACACCTCTTTGAATTTCCCCTGCATAGGTGAGAGTCCCATATGTATTTAGACAGCAATTATATAAACTTTGGATTTCCCCTGCCTAGTCCTCTCTGTGAGATATCTCCAGGGAAGTCAGAGGGTTGCCCTTACACTGGGACTGTATCTTCCATATTGTTGTCATCAATAGGGCCTTCATCCCTAGGAGGTGTCAAGTACACATACCAAGAACCGTCCACTCGGCAATGCCGACCGAGCAACCATTCTATATCCACAACCAAGTGCCCATGCTGTATGCATAACACTTGGTATGCTGGTCTCGGCTAGATACATCCGCCATCCACAACTCCTTGTCCTCACCCTTTGGTCTGTCTCACCTCAGGACCTCCTGTCCTTGTATTATCCTCGGTCACAACTCCATTGTTTTATACTCGGCCACTCCCTATTATCCTATCCTTGGCCATGTTTCTATTATCCTATCCTTTATTGTTCTATGCCCGTTTGCATTCCTTCATTCTAATTTTATTTGTTGTAGACAATAACCACATGCTCTGCATACCTTGTTGTCTCACATTCCTTATTCCACATGTTGCTTCTTAACCTATATAAGTAGGGCATGCATGTACATATTTCCTCATTCTGGGTATTGACTAGGCTTAGGCCCTCCTACCTTCTTCCCCTCTGTTAAAGTCCTCGACTTGGGCCAGCATCACCAGTATCCTCCCGAGTACCTGTCTGCTACAAATTGGTGGCATGTATGGCAAGTAGGGTGCAATGCACAAGTACATTGATGCCAACACCACTACTCTTGGCCTGCAGGACTTGGCCATAGTCCACCCGATCCTTCGACAGCACCCCTCAGCAGTACCAAAGTCCGTCAGTATCCAAAGCTTGACAAGAGATCTGCTAGATGAAGGGTCTTGAGAGTTGTGGCCTTCAGGTTGCTCTGAAAAGTGATTCATCTTGGATATTCCCTGCAACTGGTTTAGGATTTCAATAATAAATCCCTAGTTACAAATAGTTGATTGGGTGTTCATGATAATGTGAATAGTGAAGTGAGGTTAGGTAGTCAGAAATACTGTTAAGGATTGAAATGGCATAGTCATTATACTTCTAATGTAAGAAGAAACAAGGGTGAGGCTTGTAGTAGGGTATGGCTTCAACTTATGTGTTGCACCCACTAGGCCTCACTGACCCCTAATTTCATATAGACAGAAGTCGTAATGGTGAGACAAGATGAACAGAAATGAAGACAGAAGTGAAGAGGGGAATCTTAGTCAATTTCTGACTGAAGAGCAGACTAATTTAAAGTACAAGATCTTATACTATTTTCTTATCTATGAAGAGTGAACTGGATTCCTATATTGGATGAGAAAGGCAAAGATCAAATATGCAAGATGTAGGGAATGGCACAGGTCACCCATGGGTCAAATGTGGGTAGCCATGAGGAACCCAAACCCATCAACCCAAGGACATCTAACCCGGTGACCCATGTGGGTTAGTGTAACCTGTGCTATTCCCTAGCAAGATGGAATGCTAATGTCCCATGATTTCAGAGAGAAGATAATTCGGGAAGATGCCAAGAGTTTCAGCCTAAGTAAGGACTTAGACAAGAGTACAGAGGATTGCAAAGTCAATAATCAGAATGAAGAAATACATACATCAATATACTACTTATATAGTCAAAAAACCTGGAGGTGGAGGTATGGAACAAGGTAGCGTAAGGTATATATGCAAAGGGATAAGGTGTGGAAACAAGATGTGGAAGCATTGGTCACAATGATCAAAAATAGAACAATAGAACATAATTGAAACAGATAGAAACAGGATGCATAAAAGAATAAGCAAAGATAGAAGGGGATGAAGGGAAATAAACCGAGTGATGAACCGCATGTACCAAGCTGAGACCATGTACTAGTGAAGAATAACTTGTCACTTGTGTGTGGGATTAGATGGTGAAGATCATTTGGCTGGTACTACCAAGTGAACCAAAGCTCAGTGTTGTGTACTTAACAGTACCCCCCTCTTAACAGCTTAATATTGATAGTCAACTGATTGTAGCACAACTATATGCTCCAGATAGAAATGTAGACATGCTATCTGTGAATAATTAAGCAATGTATTGACATCAATTGTCACTGACAGTCTGTTATTCAGGTATTCCTTCTGGTGCAATGTATGTATATATATATATGGGAACCCTTCTATCCTAACATTTGTTGGCCAGACGTTCTTATGTTTTTATCATCTACATGTGCATGATGCATATTCTTGATACCTTCCACTAACTCTTAGCCATATCTTCAGAGCTCTTACCAAGGTTACCCTGGCATTATTGTAGAATGGTGTAGCACTACTCGAGCATTTCACACATTTTTTATACCTGTATTTGATTACATACATTAAACAAGTTTTCATTTCTATTGTAAACAGAACTAGAGTCAGCCAAAACACATTGGAAAACACATTGGAGAGCGGTAACTCCAACCTGTGGTAGGTAGTTCTTCCCTTGTTTTTCTCCTCGGTCTGCAACATGAATCAGGATGACCTAGATGGCCCTAACTCCTCAGTTCTTCACACTGAGCTTATGCCATTTCAGACTTGCTTTGACAACAGAGACCTCTATTCTAGAGACTCCTCACTATACACTGCTCACATTGTGCCAACCGTATGTGCAAGTAGAGTTTCAGACTTTAGAAAAACTACTTCATTGTATAATGGCAGAGGGCAAGGGCACCACACTGCTGGGAGAGAGAGAGAGACAGAGAGAGAGAGAGAATTCAATTAAAGTGCTCGAAGTGCCAGGTGCTTATGGTGCACTACTACTACAATATACATGGCTGTGGCACTATCTAAGTATCAAAAAAAGGGGGGAAGCATATCAGAAGGACTGGGGTGTAAGAAAATATTGGGTGGGGAGGCACAAGAGGGCCAATCCCTCAAAGATAGGGGGGCCAGCAGAAAATGAGAGCTGATCCAGGTTAGAGTGAGGGGTGTTTGTGGTTTGGTCATTGGTTGGGGGGTGCTACATTGGTGTATTTATTGAAGCAGCATGTAGACTGAATAAAGCATAAGGTGGCAGGGATGATCTTGGGGTCATCTAACAGCCAATGAGTGGAGTGACTGGCCTTTCCTGCCTTGTGTCTGAGCTGGTTGCACTGCTCTGTGTATTGTTTGCAGTGTTTGACGTAGTGCACTACAATCTATGGCTGGTGGCATTGCTTGCATAATGCTGTGTCCAATGCCTTATCTTCTTCAGGAAAGAGTTGAGGGATACCAGTGTGCAGTTGTATCAGGATGCTAGTCACTCTACAGGGCAGGGAGCTCAATGTCTGATAGATTTGATGGTTTGGCAGTTTCGAGTCTATTTGGGACATTTTGGCATATAGGGGTGATTTTGACCAGACTCTCCTCCAGTGCTGGAGGACAAACTTTTTCCAGTTAGCCTTCAGGGCTATGATACTTGCTGGAAGGCACTTTCTGAGAAGCTCTGGGAGGTCGTTGGTTGGGGTGATATCCCCTCCAGCTGCTCTCTTTGCATGTTCATCAGCTAGCTCATTTCCTTCAATTTCCATGTGGCCCAGTGTTAAGATTATACACAGTCAGTACCTATCTACTTTACTTTAGTCTGACACTCCTTTCTTTATTCATTGTTGGTTGACAATCCTTTTATTCTTTGTCTTTCCTCACATTCCCATTCTCTTGCATTACTTGGTGGTTTCCAGGGGTGATTCATGTGTTCCACATTTCACTGAGGTGTGGAGCCTATTTCTTCCGAGCATATATAGTTACTGTTTGTTCCGGTTGTCACTTCAGTGTTTCCTTGAAGAACACTGAAGTGAGTACACCAAGTTATTTACCCATTTCCTTCACAAACTCATCACCTATTAGCTTTACACTATCTAGGTAGTTATTCATCAATAGAACCTGAGTGTTTCCTTGAAGAACACTGAACTTTACACTATCTAGTCTTTACAGGTTATGGGCCCTGGGCCAAACTAAAGCAAAACAGACATACATACAAGCAACCACCAAAGTTCTTTTGAAACAACAGCTATGGCGGATGGTTTTAAAGTCCTGAGATATGATGAATCTGAGTGGTTAGATGAGAATGGGTCAAACTGGAATTTTTGGAAGACTCTAATGGTACTTTACCTGAAAGGAGCTCAGATGTGGAGATATGTATCTGGCACAAAGACTAAACCTCCTGCAACTGACATCGATGACTTGGCAAAATGGGAAGAGTCAGATGCCCAAGCCTTGTCCACAATTTTAATGAATATCGTACCAAATGTACAAGCTGGCCTGGATTGTTCTTCAGCAGAGACAGCATGGAATGGACTGCTAAGCAGATATGCCCAAGCTGATCCCATCACACAAAATCTTGCTCACACCCGGCTACTCTCAAAGTGATTCATCGAAGGAGGCATAGAGACCGTGCCGGTACATCTAGCTGAATTACAAAAGCTCAGAGAAAACTGTGGAGGGTTGGGATTGAGCATACCAGACTCCCAGTTTGCAGGGATAATCACATTATCCATGCCATCACCATCTTGGGATCTGGTAATAGGGACCCTCGGAGGCATATTGGATCCAAAGATCGTCATCTCTCGAATCTTTACAGAATGGAGCAGAAGACAAGGACTCACCACTGATAAAAAAAACAATAGTGTTGTGTTCCAATACGGAGCAAGATCATCCCTCAAGTGCGAAAACTGCAAGAAAACCGGCCACATAAAGTCCAAATGTTGGGCTAAAGGTGGAGGACAGGAAGGTCAATGCCCGGAGGGGTACAAGGGAAGAAAAGACCTGAGGATCACAAATACCATCAAAGCAGTCACAGATACCCCGATCATATGGGTATATGGATCTAAAAACCTAACCGATGTCTGGTATGCCGACTCAGCTGCAACAGTTCATATGAGCCCAGATCAGAAAGACTTCACCACCTACTGCAAATTTGAGAAAAGAAGAGCTATTAAAGCGTTTGGAAATAACAGAGTGGAGGATATAGGAGAAGGTGACATCATTGGGGATATACATCATTGTACCAAGACTACCAGAATATGACTCACCCAAGTGATGCATGTTCCAAATGCCGATGGCAAGATCCTGTCTCTCAAAGGCCTAGATCAAAGAGGATTTGAGAGTCGAATCATGGGAGGGCATATTAGGATTATGAAAGACAACGTAACCTATAGAGAGGCAGCATTGGGAGGTGATGAAGGGATAATTAAAGCAACTCAAGTCGCAATAGGTTACAGAAAGAGGAAGTCTAATAAGAATTAAACTCCTCAGTGATAGTCAAGCACTGTTACATTCAATTAAGTACCTAATAAGAATTAAACTACGAGGAAATTAGTATGGAATTACACTAATGGTACAAAGGCTCACCTCCTCAGTGATAGTCAAGCACTGAGGAGAGAGAGCATACGCGAGAGATGTCTCACTCGCATATACCGCTGAACCGGCACTTTAGCGCCGCTCAGTATAGGGGAACATACGCTTCGCCCGGAAGCAAAAAGCGAGCTATGCTACGTTCGAATAGCTCGTGCTCGTGAATAGAAATACATGATCAATATGAATAAAATCGAAAGAAAAATAAGGAATACGATGTTCGGGATTACATTTGAATATCTTCGGAATTGTTCTATTAATGTTCGCTCGGGATTCCGGATATATATTATGCTTGGTTCGCTGAGGTGCATATATGCGCCCTACAGGTGAACTTTATGAACTAAAGTTAAACGTCATCACCTCCAAAGAGAACATCATGACTGCTGTCAAGAGAGATGAATCTAGCGCCGATTTATCTACCTGGCACAGAAGATTGGGACACATAGGAGAAACCATGCTAAGAAGGATGGTTAACTGAGAAGTAGTGAAAGGAATGACGGTCACTAATGCAACTCTAAATGGGATATGTGAGGATTGTATCCTTGGAAAAATGGATGAAAAAACATTTAGCAACAGGCAAGAATAAGATACATGACTATTTAGAACCCTGCATGCTGACTTGATTGGACCTATGATTCCTGAAGCTAGATGGACCCATGCAAGATTTTCCCTTGTGGTCAATGACGACTGTTTAGGATTTGCATTTGCATTCCACTTATGACACAAGGGAGAAGCTGCCAAAGCTTTAATTGACCTAGACAAGGCAATTGAAAACAAGTTCCAGAGTAGGGTACATACCTTGCAATCAGACAATGGCAGCAAATTCCTAAACAATGAGTTTCAGAAATATTGTCAAGACCGAGGGATTACTATTGTAACATCAGTTGCATACAATCCAGAATTGAATGGAAGAGCCGAGAGATGAAACCGAGTAATCACAGAAGAAGCGAGGACAATGCTAAAAGACTCAGACTTGGGAAAAGATCTCTGGAGCAAGGCAATATCAACTCACATCTACATCCAAAACCGATGTCCTACAAGCATACTGCCTAACTTCATGACACCATATGAGAGAGTCTTTGGTCACATGCCTGCAATAGAGCATTTCAGGGTTTTCAGCTTTAAATGCTTTATGAAAATACCAGATGAAACACATACCAAGTTGGATGACAAGGCAAAGGAATGCAGGCTGATTGGATATGAAGGGGACTCTATCTATGTGGTGGTAGACAAAGAACGCAAAAGACACCAGACCAGAAATGCCAAATTTCTCGAAGGTCAGGGACATCGAAGTACACAGACAGAAGACTCTACTTCTCTTATAGAATTCCCAACCGAGGATGAAGTAGAAAACAGGAAGGAGTCAAAGTGGATGAGGGAGAAGTAAAGAAGAAGCGTACCAGTGCAGAAGTTTGGGGGACGGAACCAACCACGTTGAAAGAGCAAGAAGAGAGCATCAAGGTATTAGTGACAAAAGCCACTGCAAGCAATACTCCAAGGGATATCAAGATACCTAGAGGATAACAGGATGCTATCAAATCACCTAAGGGGAAGAGCTGGAGCGATGCCATGGATTACGAGCTGTCCAAACTAGAGGAAATGAATACTTGGTTAGAGGTTGAGCTAAAGGATGTACCAGAAAATGCTCAAGTGCAACTGGGTATGTAGGTTTACACAATAAAAAACCTAGAAACTGGAGAACGCAGATTTCAATCAAGATGGGTGGTACGCAGTGACCAACAAAAGACCAACATTTCACCGAGCGATACATTTGCTCCTGTCTCTCACATAACATCACTCAGAATATTACTTGCCCTCGCCACAATCAAAAACTTACAAATTTTTGCCTGGGATGTAGACTCTGCATATTTACACAGGAAGTTAGACCATGACATTTACATCAAGTTCCCAGATGGGTGTGAAAAACCTGGAAAAGTAGGGAGGTTGAACAAGGCGTTATACGGCCTGCCAGAAGCAGCATGAGTGTGGAGAGAAGACCTAGAGGAGAAATTGAGAACGATGGGACTTACCCCACTCTCCAGCAATACAGGTGTATTCATGAAGAAGACCAAGAGCAGGTTGATGGCAATTGATACACATGTGGATGACACTACAGGGATATGCTCAAGCGAGGGGGAGGAAAGAGAGTTGAAGGCTGGTATTCAAAAATTCTACAAAATCAAGGAGAAAGATACCAATAAGCCATTCAAAGTACTTGGATTGCTTGTAACAAGAGACACTCACCAAGGGATCCTAAAGCTTTCGCAATCCAAATATATCAACTCCTTGTTGCAGAGATTTAACATGGTCAAGTGTAATCTGGTCGTCATGCCAGTGGACAAGCTGGAACGTGGCAAAGCACATATTGCGATATCTTAAAGGGACGAGAGAGTTGGGGATTGTGTACAAGCGTGTGTCCGAGTCAGAGGTGCACAGCAATGACCAAATGATCCCATGGGGGTATTGCGACGCTAACTACACCGAAGACACATGTGACCGCAAGTCAACGAGCGGGTATTGCTTCATGCTCGCAAATGGACCCGTCGCATGGAAATCCAAAAAACAAGTATCGGTGGCCCTTTCAACCACCGAGGCTGAATATTACGCCTTAGGAATGGCTTGTCAAGAAGCTGTATGAGTGAAACAACTATGTCAAGAACTCTATATCAACGTTGAGGGGCCTACACAAATTTATTCAGATAACACAGGTACAGTAGCGCTTTCAGATAATCCTGTGTATCAAAGCAGGTCAAAGCACATCGACATACGCTGGCATTACATTCAAGAACTCATACAATGAAAGACAATTTGCACTTCTCATATCCCTGGTACAGAAAATGGTGCCGATTTCCTTACCAAGGCAGTGAATCGCTTAGAACATGAACGGTGCCTCAAGCTGCTTGGCATGGAATAGATGGTGCAGACTGAGGGGGAGTGTTAAGATTATACACAGTCAGCACCTATCTACTTTACTTTAGTCTGACACTCCTTTCTTTATTCATTGTTGGTTGACAATCTTTTTATTCTTTGTCTTTCCTCACATTCCCATTCTCTTGCATTACTTGGTGGTTTCCAGGGGTGATTCATGTGTTCCACATTTCACCGAGGTGTGGAGCCTATTTCTTCCGAGCATATATAGTTACTGTTTGTCCTGGTTGTCACTTCAGTGTTTCCTTGAAGAACACTGAAGTGAGTACACCAAGTTATTTACCTATTTCCTTCACAAACTCATCACCTATTAGCTTTACACTATCTAGGTAGTTATTCATCAATAGAACCTGAGTGTTTCCTTGAAGAACACTGAACTTTACACTATCTAGTCTTTACACCCAGAACCCACTCCAAGTGGATGTGCAGGTTACGGCGTTTGTGCTTCAGTCTCTGGATGAGCATGTGGGCTGTGTCTAGTAAATATTGTGCTGGCTGGGTCCTATTATTCTGCAGGGCCTGGATGACAGCTTGATTGTCAAGGGCAATCAAGGAAGATCTAGCGGTTCGATGGATTTCCAGTAGTGTTAGTGCCAGAATCACACCGACAATTTCACCTTCGAAGACTGTGTGTTTAGGGTCTTTGCCCAGCCGGTATCGAAGGGCCTGCCCATCTTGAAGGGTGATCGCTGCCACACCAATACTGCTTTTGAGACCTGACCCATCTGAGAATATTTGGACATCGTCCATCCTCGTCCTCAAGGTGCTGGCTGCCACTGGCTTGCTGTCTGCAATGTGTGTGGTAAATTGAGGGTGCCAGCTGGGGTGGTGTCTGGTTGAGTCCACTGTCTCTATGGTATCTGGGTGAATCTTGTACTGCCAGAGGAGGTTATGGATTGCAGAGGGATGTGATTGGGGGCATCTCTTTGAGCTACATTTCACTGCTTTATAGAGCGGGTGGAGTTTGGGCAGTGTTGCTAGTCTGAGCACCTTGCAATGACAGGTGTTGTCCAGGTGTATCTAGGTTGGTGGGATCCAGGAGTGAAGCTCTAAGATGTCCATGGCAGTCGATCTGAAGGCCCCTGTAATCAATTTACATCCCAGCCTCTGAACCTTATCCATGATTTTGGTGTGTCCTATTGAACCGGTCCGTCTTCCTGTATTGAGGTTCTTGTGCACCAGGGTGTACCATACTGGTAGGGCATACTCGAGCTTGGGGAGCACCATAGATATATAGAGGCGCTGGACATGCTGTTTGGGGAGGCCAAAGGAGGGCCGTGTGAGCTGGTTCATGGCAAAGAGGAGGCCTTGGGCTTTCTGAATGGCCTGCTGGACATGTTGATGCCAGCGTAATTCCTGATCAATCTGTATGCCCATGAGCTGTGCCTCGCCGATACATTCAATGACTAGGTGGGTCTGTCTGTGTACGAAGTTAGGCCGCACTAAATCTTTGTGCCTTGTGAGCCTCAGGCATTGGAATTTCAAGATTTCAGCTTGGGAGTTGTGGGCCGCAGACCAGGCTGATTGCTTATCCAACATATCATCGAGCATCATGTTGCATTCTTCAAAGGTGTTGGCTATGGTCATGGAGAAGTTGTCATCTACGTAGGTACCGCCATCTTTGTCGCCTCCTTGTGGGATGGCCACCAAGCCGTAGCTATAAATGAGGTAGAGGATCATTGAGGCTGTTTCCCCTTGACCAATACCATTGTCAATGTCAATGGGCGGTGAGGTGAAGTCATCGAAAATCAGTGTGGTTTTCCTATCCTTAAGCATAGCCTTGAAGAATGATACTATTTTGGACAGGTATCCTAGCCTAGTCATGTTTTTGAGCAGCCGGTCTATAACTGCATTGGAGAAGGCGCTTGCTATGTCCAGGAAAATTATGGTTGCAACCTTCCGCTTGCACCATGCTTCCTTGACCTGGTGAGTCAGATAGAGGAGCGAGTCGATGGTTGTCCTGTTAGGTAGACCCCTAAAGTGGCGGGGTAGGAGCAGGTTGTGTCTGACTGTGAGGCATACTATGATGTTGGTAATTACCCCTGAAATTACTTTTCCCATTGTATCATAGAGTGCAATCAGGTGGTAGGCCTTGGCTATAGTGAGGTTGGGTTTGCCTGGTTTCCAGAACAATGGTCTTCCAGGAGCGCCACCTTTTGGGGAAGTATCCAGCAGTAAGGACTGCTAGGAGACAGGAATGTAGCAGGGGTGTGAGGATGGCCTCACATTATTTTAAGACCACATTGGAGATGCCACCCTCTCCTGGGGCCTTGAAGGGGCTGGCTTTGTTGATACGGCGGGTGACTTGATGTGGTACAGGTATAGAGAATTTGAGAGGTGGAGGGTAGGGGTTGGAGTCTTCGGGTAGATTGGAGAGGTTGTGTGGGCAGGGTGGAAAGAACAGGTCCATGAATGAGGCTGCCTTGTCGGCATCCATCTGTATTTCTGAAACAATTTGACTGTTGGCCCCCTTCTTGAAGAGGGAGGGAATGCGTGTGCAGGACCCATCGGAAAGAGGATTTTTCGCATATTTGCCGGCCACCCAAATATCTTTCTCTTCAGCCTCTTCGATCCAGCCCTTCCAGTGATCCGCTTTGGCCTTGCGGAGGGCTGAGATGTATGTGTTCCTGGCATGGTTTGAGGCACATTTGCTATCCTCCCAACTAGCTGTAAATCTGGTGCAAAATTTGTCTCTGCTCTTGCGTGCATAGTCATGACAAAGCTGAGTGAGGTTTGGGTTCCACCAATGCTTGGAGTAGGGAGAAGACCACGACACAGGGATGGACCCTTTGATGGTGTCTTGAATTGCGGTTGTGAGCTGGTCTACACAGTCGTCGATTTTGGGGGGGGGTGGAGGGGGGCAGGACACTGGGGAGGCTGGACTTAGTTAGGTTCTCAGAGAGCATCTGTCGGAATTTGACCCAATCTGCCTTCCTCAAGTTACGCCCTGGGTTGGTCTGTTGTTTGTTGAGCTCCACATCTATCTGAATGTGAATGGGTAGGTAGGGAATGGCACGGGTCACCCACGGGTCAAATGTGGGTGATCCGCACCTGACCCATAGGAAACCCAAACCTGTCAACCCATGGGTCGATGGGTGTCGGGTGCGCGCCGCACCTGCATGCGTATGGTGCATATGGTGCGTGCGGCGCATGCGGTGCATGCAGCGCGTATGGCGCATACGGCGCATACAGCACGTACAACGCGTACAGCGCATATGGCGTATATGATGCATACAGCGCATACAGTGCATACGACACGTACAGCGCATATGGTGCATATGACTCGTACCCCGTGTTTGTCGCATTCATGGTGTCACGTGCGTGTACGGCACTTTTGTCGCATTTGGGGCGTCACGTTCGTGTCACATGTGCGTATACACGTAAGTTGCGTTCATGTCAGAGTTGATGCCCTGGGTTGGGCCCGGGTCATGGGTGCTCGTGGCTTGACCCGCACCCACACCCAAGGACACCCGACCCGGTGACCTGTGCGGGTTGGCCTGACCTATGCATTTCCCTATGGGTAGGTGGTCCACAGATGGGAGGCGGTTGTCAGGGGAGGTATCACAAGACAAAACTCAGTGGGTCAGGTCAGAGTCACAGAAGAAGAGGTTGAGGGTGGTCCACGTTTGGTAAGAGTCAGATTGAAAATTGGGGTGCCAGCAGGAAGCTGGAGCTCCATGTGGTGCTGAGCGAGCAGCTGTATGAGGAGGTTGGTGTTACTGTCTGCACCACCAAGCTTGATTTGGGCCCAACCATAATGGATTGTGCTTGTTGAAGTCCCTGGCCCAGATGGTGGAGGAGTCATGTCTGGCAGGGTTTGCAGAGTACCAGGATTGTAGGTGTAGGAGGGCCATGTCTGTGTCAGGGGGGTTGTAAATGTTGTAGATGTCTATATTGGTGTCTGCTTGGGTAATTGAGAGCACTGAGATGATGTGCAAGACAATGTGAATCTGAGTGAAAGAGTCGGAAGTCAGTTTGGCTGAAATTAGGATAAGGGAGCAGGGAGGCATGTGATCATCTGGGTCCTGGAGGGCTGGGATGCTAGCATAAGTCAGGACCTGCGGTAGATGTAGGGCTCTTGGATTAATATCAGGTCCCAGTCTTGTGGGTTGGTGGTATTGATGAGTAAAAGGGTGACATCCTTGGAGTGTTTGCAGTTTTGTTGCTTTATCGATAATTTGTTATGGGGGGTGCTTTCAGGCATCAGGGACAATGGGGATGATGGGGGAGGTAGCAGGGATGTAATTAATTTGTGGGTGAGAGGGGGAAGGGGTGGGCACACGAGGGCGGCTCTCAAGGGTTTTCCCTGGGGTGTAGTCTGCATCTGCAAAAGTGAAAGGAGTATAGGATTCATATTTGCCAGTAGCATATTCATCCTTTCATGCTTGCGATTCAAAAGTGGCCTTTGCAGCCAGGCAGGCTCGGGTCTAGCTGGCATGTTTACCCTGACAGTTGGTGCACTTCGGCTTGTCTATGTAGCATCTCTGCCCTGTGGGACATGGGTGGTTGTGAGCACATGTATGGTCGGCTGTACTATGTGGCCTGGCACAGCAGCCGTATCATGTCTCCCCAGTACACCCCGTTGCTCGGTGGCCCCAGTCTTGGCACCAGAAGCATTGGGGGGTCTTGGGATGTAGAGGCTGATGGTGAAAATGATTCCTTCTATGACAATACCGTTTGTAATTGCAGCATTGGCAGCGGTCTTGGTCTTGTAGCTTACCATCAATGGGCCTCACTTGGTCTTTTCTCGTGCTTCCGGGCTGTTAAGCCAGGCTAGGTTGGCAATCTGTTTGCCCTTGGGCGTGTTGTCTGCATTACACGATTCAATATCTTCGATGGCATCTGAGAGGCTGTCCGGCTCAGACCAGATGTTGGTTGAGGCATTGTGTATGACTACCGCATATAAACACTGGGGGGTAGTGGCAAGAGAGTCAATGTGCTTAACCCAGTGTACTGCATGGGTTCTAGCTAGGCTTGCATCCTCTGCTGTCTTGAATGTAAGCGTAATATTGCCCAGACTTCGTTATGCCCCTCAAAGGGTGGGGTGTCAGGAGGTTAATATTTGGGAGCACCTTGAAATAGTTTGTGATCAAGTCGTTACAATACCTTGTAATGACTACCAGTGCCCAGGTGTGGATTAGAGCATCGTTCGTAGTGTTTTTGAGAGACACAAAAATCTGTTTGTGCTGCAGTTCGGTGATCATTTTGTGTTTTTGTGTGGCAGCCAGGTTGACATTCCCTACAAGGCCTCATTTGCCTGTGAAGGCATATGATGCTGCTATTGATATGGCAGGGGCTGCTGTGGAGGGGCTAGATGATATAGCCTCCTTAAGTTCCTTCATGGCATTTTGAAGGTCGGTGTTTGAGGCCGGTCTGTGGTCTCTGTAGAGGGTGGCCTCCTTGTGGAGTAATTTGGTAATGGCCATGAGTTGCTGGGCCCCCTCCTTGCCTATGTTCCAGGAGGAAGGTGTTGAATTAGGCTCTGACATGCACAGACATCATGCCATGGTCTGACATGGCCATAAGTCCATTTCTACAGACCTGCAGGCATATACATTCTCTTTTTCATACGTTCGTTCTAAATCACTTATATTCCATATGAGTTGTTACCCATACCTCAGTCAATTAACCCATTCGTGTCGACTGAGGTACGTTACCTAGGGAATGGCATGGGTTGGGCCAACCCACATGGGTCACCAGGTCAGGTGTCCTTGGGTGCGGGTGCAGGTCATGCCAAGAGCACCTGTAACCTGGCCTAACTCATGGTATCACAACATGCATGCGCCACTCACACACATGACACGCACGCACCACATGTGCACACAGATGACATGCACGTGCTGTATGCACCATATGCGCCATATGTATCGTATGCATCATACGCGCTGTATGTGCCATATGCATCGTACGCATCATACGCGCCATATGTGCCGTATGCACTGTACACATTGTATGCATCGTATGCGCCTTACATGCCGTATGCACTGTACGCATCGTATGCATCGTACATGCCATATGCGCTGTATGTATTGTATGCATTGTACGCACCATATGCACCATATGCATCATATGTGTCATATGCACTGCACATATGTGGGTGCGGCACGCATCCGACACCTGTTGACCCATGGGAAAAAACCCATGGGTTGATGGGTTTGGGTTTTCCATGGGTCGGGTGCAGGTCACCCACATTTGACCTGTGGGTGACCCGTGCCATTCCCTAACATTACCCACTACTTTATCTACCTTTGGATAGCTTACCATTTGTCCTGTAGTGTGACTTATTACAGGTACCAAATATAGAGTCGATTCACCCATTCATGTCAACTGAGCATGACTTATTACAGGTTATGGGCCCCGCCCAAAGCTGCTGAGCCACAAATAAACACTGATTACCTGAATTGTCCTTCACTGACACCAACCTATTGAACCTGACCCCAACCTACCGAACTTGACCCCCATCCACCAAACAAGACCCTGACTGATTGAAGGGCCCAAATATGTCCAAACAACCCTCTCTTTTTATACTACCTGCCGAGGATGGTTTCGATGGAAATAACTGGTTTGTGTGGCATGACATTATCTGGTCTGCTGCAGGTGCATGCAGTGTCCAAGGATACCTAGAAGGAACCATTCCCAAACCCACACCCTTAGCACCTGGAACTGTACCTACCCCTATGGGTTACTGGGGATCTAGGACTCCTTCCCCAGAGGAATGGGAACAACACAATGCATATGCAAAGGCCATGATTGATCTCAATGTGAAGAACCCTGTGGGGCATGGGATTGAGTCCACAGACACTGCAGCCTGAGCATGGTCTACCTTAAAAGATGTTCATAGCACATCCTCTGATATGGGACTCCTCAATGCTGATAATGCACTCCATGCAATTAAACATACAGATGGTGCAGATGTCAGGGGACGACCCT